>PVKC010001627.1:0-48992 GCA_004027635.1 Crocidura indochinensis | reverse complement strand
AGGAAGGAAGGAAGGAAGGAAGGAAGGAAGGAAGGAAGGAAGGAAGGAAGGAAGGAAGGAAGGAAGGAAGAACTAGAGACTGTGGGACAGGAAGGGACAGGAAGGGGGGAGAGATTAAGCTCTACTAAAATCCCATTTCAAATAATACGGCTGAATTTTAAGTATTGAAATGTACAAACAGAAAAATCAGTAGCAGAAATGTAAGCATAGGGAGAAAAAATAAGTTAGATTATTAATAAATATAGCAGCTTTTATATTATACTATGAGAATTCTGGAATAAAACATTGGGTATATATATAACGTAAAGAAAAGAATCACCTGAAATACACAGACATTATTTATCATTAGACATTGGAGTTTATGCTTACTCTAAATCACTCTAGATTTTCTACATGAAAGAAAACCTAGGTTTCAAGACTTATTAATTCATTCGTTCTCAAGGTAAACACTCTTCATTTTGGTTCTATTCAGGGAAAGGCAGTGATTGAGGAAAGCAAAGTTTCCTTATCCTGGTTCTTCCCCTCTAGCAGGTCTGCCTGTGGCCCAGTTCATTATTCTTTAATTCAGAAACTGGTCTAGAGGCAAACATTTCAGGTTCCAAACCACTGAGCTCTCAGTTCTGAAATGTACAAGATAAAAATTCATCCTAATATCAAAGAAAAGAAATAAAGCTCAAATTTGGTGTATAAATTAAATATTATGCAGTAATACATGCTACTTTTTATTCCTTTGTGTTTTAACAAAAATGTCAGAAATAATTCCTATTGGGACCATAGAGCAAACTCGAGAATCGGAAGATCACAACTGAGTGTGAGAGAGACCCTGAAGTCAACCCATAGTACTGCTTGGTACCCCTCAACTCTACTGGATGGTCTCAGTACTTCCCACACAGAGCCTGAACATTGTAGTTAGGCTGGCACAACTGTATCGAGCTGTCAAGCTCTGACATGAGCCTACAAAGGGAAAGGGGCAGAGAGAATGTAGGCCGTCTGCTTGCCTTGCATGTGTCTAAAGTGTATTCGATCCCAGGCACCCCATGTGGCCCCCCGAGTACTGTCAGGGGCGATCCCTTGAGTACACAGAGCCAGGAACAAACTTTGAATACAGCAAGTGTGACCCAAAAAATGAAAAGGGAAAAAAAACAAGGGAAAGAGTAAGAATATGCAGAATCGGTACGTAAGAGACCAGGGAAACAGGTTCTCCCTCCTATAACTACTGAAAAGCTCTGGTTTCCTAAAAGGCACTTGTCATGCACAGAAACCGAGTTTCAAAAAGACCTAAAAAGAGTGTGTGGAGAGACAGGACAGCAGGAAGGGCACTTGCACTGTACATGTACAGTAAATCTGTGTTCCTTAAGGTCCCATAGGTTCTCAGAGTGCCACCAAGAGTAATTCTTGAATGTAGAGCCAAGAACTACCCAAGCATCACTGGGTATGACCCTAAAACAAAGATATTAAAGCAAAGCATATGACCTGCAGTTTGGACCTCCACCGTGACCTCTATTCATTTCAAAGAACTAGACTTATCCTCTGTAAGGATCTTTTTTTTTTTTTTGGTTTTTGGGCCACACCCAGTGACGCTCAGGGGTTACTCCTGGCTATGCGCTCAGAAGTCGCCCCTGGCTGGCCTGGGGGACTATATGGGGCACGGGGATCGAACCGCGGTCCATCCAAGGCTAGCGCGGTAAGGCAGGCACCTTACCTTCAGCGCCACCGCCCGGCCCCCTCTGTAAGGATCTTACCATATGAGGAGGAGGAGCTGGACCAGGAGAAAAGGGAACTCTTCCCCACATCTTCATGATATCACCAAGAGGTTGGAAACTTTCATCACATGCTCTCTTCACCAACAAGGACATAGTGAAATAGCCTGCCTGAAACCATTCTGCCATTTCCTGATTATTGAAAGGACCTGTAATAAATAGCACCAATTAAATAGGAGAAGAGACTCTTTGTGAGCTAAAGGGGAGAAAAAGTTATTTCCTGGGTCTGCTCCTTATTTAGGCCTAACAATGTGCTTCTTGTACATATTAATCTAATTCACACCCCAAGCTTCTACCAATATACACAGAAAATATTAAAAACTTTGTTTATATCTCCGTAACACATAGCAGTGCTTTAGTTACTTTAAGAAAAGTAACTGTCTCCATCTCACTTAATATCTAAAAATAATGTCAGAACAGCATAAAAGAGAGAATGTATTAGACTCAGTTACCACTTACAGAGCAAATATAAACACAAAGCTGACCATACTTTCAGGGACTTTCACTTAAGCTTGTCAAAGTGTGACAGTTAGGCAAAATAAAAACAGACTGGCCTTCCCAGGTAATCTGGCATGAGTGAGGGGAAGAAAAAAAGAGTACCCATATACTGGAGAATAAAGTCAAACTCGGCTTAGGCTCAGGTTATACAGGTTATTTGATTCAGTGCGAGCTGCTGTCTGCTGGAGGGGCTGGTGCTTCAGCTCAATCCACAAGTCGAGGCTGAGCTGAAGATGTAGGTGGCTGGATTGCTGTATGCCACTAAACTATTTAACCTATAATATTTTGCACTTTGTATAAGACCGACAACAGTGATGATGATATCTGCAAACTCAGTGATGATGACGATGTCTACACTGATACCCTCACATCAGATACAGCTGAAGCTCTGTTTGGATATACAGATGGGAAGGAGGAGGAATCCAGTTTTGAAGAATGTTAACCTTTGTGATTTAGTTTGATTACTTGTTAAGCTATGGTTTTCTGCACTTTATTTAAAGTTTTTTAAAGTTATTGTTGCTAGTTTAGTTTTTCTTTAGCAATAAATATTGAAAACCATTTAATCTACTGATTCCTCAAGTATTGTAATTGTTTTGAGTATATATTTTTATTTTTGAAATTTACCTGTGGCTACTGCATTTTCCACTTCGGCTTATATACTTGAGTCACTAAGTTTTCCAGATTTTAGGGTAAAATTGGGGGGTCGTCTTATACTCGAATATATATGGTAACGTTTTTCTGGATGTTTCATAGGAACTACCAGGTATTTTATAACTAAAATGAAACATTCCAACCCCAGGAAGTCTTTAGATCACAGGTATCTAAGAAGCAGGAAGCAGCAGCAATCAAGTCCCACATTGGGGGCACTGCCTACACCCAGCACTGTCCTGGAAGCTCTGGTACCACAGTGAGCCTCGGCAGTGTGCCCTCTTCTTCAAATGAGATGAAAGCCATTCAAGGGAGGAAAGGAAAGAGAATACTGTCAACAAAAGGTCCCAGAAAAGGGGCCCTGAAATCCTTAACCCAATTCCCCAATTTTATACAAAAATTAACTCAAAATGGATTACATGTTTAACTAGAAAAATATTTTTTTCTAAAAACAAGCAAAAAAAAAAATCAAACAACCCAAAAGCACATCCATGAAAAAAAATGGCTATCAAAATGGAAAAGTATAAGGGCATATCAAATTTTAAAGGTTATACCTTGAAAGGAATTACTAAAATTAAGAACCTATTGAATGGGGGATAAGGTACCCACAAAGCATATCTATATAACAAGGTAATAAAGTTTCAAATATACCTGGAAAATTCCTAAAACTTTAAATCAGAAAAAGAAACCCTTTGTCAAAAAGGATAAAGAATATAAACACTTCACTTCTCCACTGAAGTTAACAGCCAGCAGGAATATGAGACAATCATCACTTGTACTGAGGCAAAAGCATATCATGATATAGATCCACCCACCCAGGAAAGAGATTATTATGTAAAAGTGTATAGATGGTAAGAAAATAAAGCCTGGGGGGAAGGGGCCAGAGATAGCATGGAGATAGGGCGTTTGCCTTGCATGCAGAAGGATGTTGGTTCAAATCCCGGCAGCCTATATGGTCCCCCATATGCCAGGAGCGATTTCTGAGCGTAGAGCCAGGAGTAACTCCTGAGCGCTGTCGGATGTGACCCAAAACCAAACCATAAATAGATTAGACAGATGATAGGTGATAGATAGATAGATAGATAGATAGATAGATAGATAGATAGATAGATAGATAGATAGATGATTGATAGATAGATAAATGCCTGATATTCAGTGGTGAGCGATACTACTGCTGGACAGCCACTGTGAAAATAGGATGGGGATTGCTGAAGAAAAAATTAGTAAGGAAATGCAGTGGATTACACTTCTGAGTATTTATTCAAAGAATACAAACAATTATTCAAAAATATATGTCCAAATCATGATAAACATGTCACAAATAATTCGTTTAGAATTATTTTTTTAAATGAGCTAAGTTTAGGGGTGGGAAAAAATAAACTAAGCTTAGTTCTTAAAGTACCAATAAAATTACTTAATTTAAAAATATGTCCTTCTGTGGCCAGAGCAATTAGCATAGCAGTAGGGCATTTGCCTTGCACACAGCCAATCCAGGATGAACAGTGGTTCAAATCCCAGCGCCCATATGGTTCAAGCCAGGAGCGATTTCTGAACACATAGCTAGGAGTAAACCCTAAGTGTCAAAGGTGTGGCCCAAAAACAAAACAAAACAAAAAAAAAAGTCCTTCCATGCTTCATCTCAGTACTATTCACAAGATATGGTAATATCCTAAGTGCCTAGTTACAGATGAATAAACAAAGATCAATTATATGGGCAAGCAAACACTGCTCAGATTTAAAATATATATATTTTTAAGACGAAATTTACCATTTGTGACAACATTAATGGGATATGACAGTAAGTCAAAGAAGAAAGGCAATCACTGTATGATCTCACACGTGGAAGATAAAACAAACTCCTAGATTATGAGAATAAAAAGGAGAATGAGGCTAGGCAGGGTAGGTAAAGCTGCTAAGAGAAAAATGGGATCAAATATTGCGATGACAACAGGAAACTAGGAGGGACTGTAATGCAGCATATTCAGGTGTTAAATAATAACACTGAAGACCTGAAACAATGTTATTATAAACCAGTTACTTCAGTAAGTATGAAAAACTAAATTAAAATAAAAACTAAGTGCCCAGTGACAAAATAGCTCTTTTAGTTTAAAAACACTATTGGAGAATTACAAGAAACAGGCCTGGAGAAAATACCAATAATGCATTTCTCTTGGGAGGCCAAAGAGACAGCACAGTGGTAGGGCTTGCCTTGCAAGCAACCTATCCAGGGCAGACGGTGGTTCAAATCTCAGCATCCCAAATGGTCCCCTGTGCCTGCCATGAGTAACACACACGCACGCACGCACGCACGCGCGCGCTCTCTCTCTCTCTCTCTCTCACTCATTCTTACTTCTCTTGGGCTGAGATGTGACTCAGCAAGAGACGAGGATCTGGATCAGTGGTACAAGATAGGGTGGGCAGGGTGAGTGGAATTTGTCTCATTAAGATCAGTACTGGGAGATAGCATGGAGGTAAGGCATTTGCCTTTCATGCAAAAGGTCATCGGTTCGAATCCCGGTGCCCCATATGGTCCCCCGTGACTGCCAGGAGCAATTTCTGAGCATGGAGCCAGGAGTAACCCCTGAGCACTGCCGGGTGTGACCCAAAACCCAAAAACCAAAAAAAAAAAAAAAAAAAAAAAAAAAAAAAAAAAAAAAAAAAAAAAAAAAAAAAAAAAAAAAAAAAAAAAAAAAGATCAGTACCTAGAGCACTTAAAGAACTCTCAAAACTCCAAAATAAAGGAACCACCCAAGGACTCGAAAAACTGGATAACTAAGACTGCTAGAAGGATTATCAAATGCTACAATCCCATTCTGAAAAAGTTCAGCAGGTTCTTAAAAATTCTGAATCACTAGGAACCTAGCAATTACAGTCCTGGACATGTTTATCTTAAAAAATAAAAAATAAAGGGGCCGGAGAGATAGCATGGAGGTAAGGCATTTGCCTTTCATGCAGAAGGTCAGTGGTTCGAATCCCGGCATCCCATATGGTCCCGAGCCTGCCAGGAGCGATTTCTGAGCTTAGATCCAGGAGTAACTCCTGAGCACTGCCAGGTGTGACCCGAAAAACGAAACAAAAACAAACAAAAAAAGTAAAAAAAAAAAAGATTTTAAGTTCACAGATGTGTGTGCTATAACTGAAATAACCCAGCAATCCTTGATAGGTAAATAGAAAATTAAGAATATAGCCGCATCATAAAATACTACATGTAAATAAGATTATTAATATATGCAAAAGGTTGAGAGTTAATACAGTAACCAGGTTATTGTCTTGGACACAGTCAATGCCATATACTCCATGAAACCCCACTAAAAATAAGCCCAGCCAAAGTGTCCCAACAGTACCTATCCCTGAAATATGATGTATTATGTACTTCCCAGTACATATATACATAAATATGTATGCCTATATATGTACTGCACACATATATGAAATATGCAGCAATGTGATAAATCTCTATAGGGTTATTCTGAATTGAAAGTCAACCCCAGGGGCCAGTGAGTATAGCACAGCGGTGTTTGCCTTGTAAGCAGCCAATTCAGGACCTAAGGTGGTTGGTTCGAATCCTGGCGTCCCATATGGTCCCCTGTGACTTCCAGGAGCTATTTCTGAGCAGATAGCCAGGAGTAACCCCTGAGCACTGGCCAGTGTGGCCCCCCCAAAAACAAAAAAAAAAAAAAACAAAAAAAAAGAAAGTCAACCCCAAAAGGTTGCATGCTGTATAAATCTATTATACAGCACCCTTGCAATCACAAAATAGAGAAATGAAGATAAGACGTTATTAATTAAAAGGGAGTATAGGAAAAAAAAAAAGAGTATAGGGGAGAGAAATGAAATAGATATTAAAGGGCAAAAGGTTCTATTGAAATGAAAATGTTCAGATTATTTACTTTTATCAATGGCAGTATCCCAACTACGTTGTACTATATAGTTTTTAAAAGACTACCTTGGGGAAAATAGGGGTAAAAAGACAAAGAATCTGTGGATTTCTTATAAATGCATGTAAAACTACAATTACCTCAAAGGAAATTTTTTTAATCAAAGATGATTAAAAACTGTCTTGATAAAGGAATATCTTAATAAAATATGGATATCTGTCTTAAATGAATCTGATACAACCATACTTTCATGCACCCTACATCCTAAAGGGATTAAAATGATCATGAATAGAAAGCCAAACATCTACAGCTACCATAAAGAAAGTCAGAGTAAACAGATGGAGAACAGAGAGGGCAAGAGGTCACAAGAACTTGGTTGCCTATTTAAGGACTCTGGAAATGGCTCAGGGGTCAGGGGCATATGCTTTACATCCACAAGGACTTTAATTTTCCATCTTAATTTTATTTATGCTCAGTATAAATACTAATATTTTATGAAATTGGTTTATTATCTGTATTATTATTTTCTCTGGTATTTTAAAGGGGCCGGGCGGTGGCGCTGGAGATAAGGTGCCTGCCTTGCCTGTGCTAACCTAGGATGGACCACGGTTCGATCCCCCGGTTCCCCATATGGTCCCCTGTGCCTGCCAGGAGCGACTTCTGAGCGAATAGCCAGGAGTAACCCCTGAGCGTCACGGTGTGGCCCCAAAAAAAAGGTTATAATATTGACATCCATTCAACATCAGTAAAACATTCCAGCAAGGCCTTAAAAGATTGCTGCTATCATCTCTTTATGGCAGAGACTGAAGTCCAGAGAAGGAAACTAGCTGGAACGCCAGAATCCAGATTTTAAGTTTTTTGCTTACACCCATATCAAATTAATAATCACAGTGTATTCAAACTATTTTTAATGAACTCCTTTCTCTCCTCTATTAAATTGAGAGAACTCTGCTAGAAATGTATAGAAAAGATCTTGTACATAGGAATACTGACATATATAGAGCTCTAAATCCTTTTCTGATTAGTAGGCATATCAAAAATCACCTTCAGGAAGCCAAGGCAATGCCTTTCTTGTATTATGGACAGGCCTACCTTGGATTTCTCCTTGAGGATCTTTATAATACCACTTTTGCATCGCTTCATGCATTAAGGGCATTTGCACACCCTTCGTTCTGGGCTCCTGCAGTTTCGATGGCAGTCTCTCCTCATCCAGAGCACTGTCTTGAAGATAAGCCACCATCTTCTCAGCTTGCTATTGAGAAACAAAACATAGACTGTGGAGGAGAACTAAACTAAAGGTTCTACATGTAAGAAAAATGACTATCTTTTGTGGATTACTTGAACAGTAGAAAGTATTGTATATAGGGGCCGGGCGGTGGCGCTGGAGGTAAGGTGCCTGCCTTACCGTGCTAGTCTTGGACAGACCGCAGTTCGATCCTCGTGCCCCATATGGTCCCCCAGGCCAGGGGCGACTTCTAAGCACATAGTCAGGAGTAACCCCTGAGCATCACTGGGTGTGGCCCAAAAACCAAAAAAAAAAAAAAAAAAACAAAAAAACCGAAAGTATTGTATATAAAACATTCCAGGCAAAATTTCCTTACAATGTCATAAAATAGATATGACTCCCAATTTGCAAAAGGCTCAGAAGTCAAGTCTTACTTAAGGCATCCAAACTGAGCAAACTAAACTAAGATTAAAATACAAACTGGTATAGGGAAACACACTACTAAAGAGGCAGAATTAGGGTTGGAGAGATAGTATAGCCAGTAGGGCTATACCCTGTAAGCAGGTGACCCAGGTTCGATCTCCCAACATCTCATATGGTCCCCTAGCACCACTGGATGTGGCCCAAAAACCAAAAAAAAAAAAAAAAAAAAAGGTTTTAATAAAACAAAGGTTCCAATTAATACAATTACTAATAAAATCTGCAGGTTTTATAAAAATTACAGTATTCCCTTTCTTCAACAATCCACCTTACCCTGAAGGAAAAAATTTATTTTGCATAAAGCAAGCTATTTTTTTTACTTTGGATAGCAAAGGACATATAGTCTCAGAAAAAGCTAGAGATGCAAATAAGATGGTCATTTTTTTTCTAATACAATAAGGTAAAAACATAGAAGACAAGGTGCCCATCACAGTTGCTTCTGCTCGCCATTTTTGGCATTCCATTAACTTCCAAAGAGAAAAGAAGAAAAGAAAACAGCTAAGGGCAACCTCAGCAGAGCAAAAAATAACCTAACATAATGACTACTACATAGCAGAAACTTACCAGCATGAAATGATTTGAAAGACAATTACTCATACAAATAAATATTAAGCAAAACATCTTTCCTAATACATAAAATGGAGCGCCTAAGGATTCTATTTTTTAAATATCCCATTAAATGTTTTCCAAACTTTATGGCAGTCTAAGAGGAAAAATATCATCAAATTCTTACCTGTTCCAAATGTTTGAGACCCTCTTCATCGTCTGGTTCTGTGGAAACACTTCCCATACCAGGAGCACCAACAGCCGGTGTTTCAACTGGCCGGAGGGCAGTACTGGGATTGGGAACAGGAGGTGGAAGAATGAGAAGTGGAGAGGCTGTATCTGAAATCTTTGACAGGGGCTGCTGGACGTCAGTAACCATTTCTAGAGGGGAAAATGCAGAGGAACAGTTTAAAATGTACAAACCCTTACGAAGGTTGCATTATCTTGTAAGTCAGGTAGTTACAAACAGGATTCACGGAATGTAAAATGTGTCAAGAACACATGTCAAGAACATGCAATTAGCAACTTGTTATGTAGAGTGAAGTATTTCTCCCACAATGATACAACACACTCAAAAGCACTCAGAAGGTTCTTTTACAGGATCGGTGTTACAGTAGCATTGAATCAACAGTTTAAGTTCCAGTTCTTGAAAACAAAACAGCATCAGTCTTAATTCTTAATTTTTCCTTTTCATTATCTCTCGAGTAAAGATGCCAAAAGCATTACAAGTCTTTTGTAAAGGTGATATATCATCACCAAAACCTTTACTTAATATCTTTGCAGCTAACTTGATTACCTGTTTCAAGACATATAGTTAATCTAATTTAATATATTATGTTTTAGAGGATAATGAAAAGTACTTTGAGGCTACCTGTATAGTGCAAGAAATTCTTCTCAATGAGAATCAAGACTGCAAAAGAGGTTGTGTCTTGGTTCCTATTTCTAACCTCTCAGTATGCAGGCACTTAAGAAGGAAAGGGGGAATGGAAGTAATTAGATACAACGGCAATATCCCCTTTGAAGCCTTGTTTGTTCAATTACAGATAGTTTCTCCAAATTCCTGTTCTTCTCTCTATTTTCTTTGCCAGATTTCTTAAAAGAAGCTACACTAAGTCCCACCCCTCCACCCCCACCTGCTACAATGTGGCTGCCACTCCTACCCCATCTCTCCTAAGGCTACTTTCACAAACAGTGTGACCCACAATCTCCCAATCTAGCTGCTTTACCTCAGCTCTATCATTCATTCAACCTCGGTACAACAGACATGACCTATCCAAGTTCAAGGAAATACACTCCCCTTTTGAGATCTCTTTCACTTGACTTTGTCTTTACTTTCCTCTACTTGGCTATTTACTGATCCTCTAACACACAGACTCTAAACCAGAGAAAGTACCAAATTTTAAGTACGAGGGATGTTATAGAATAATGACTAACCTTAATACTATTGCAATGAAGAGATGAGAATTTAACCAAGAGTTTTCATCACAAGAAGACAGACAAGTACACACAGCAATGAAGAGTTGAGAAGTAAACCCTAAGAATTTTCATCACAAGACAGACACAGACACACACACACACACACACACACACACACACACACACACACACACACACACACGAGTTTTCATCATCAGACAGACAGACAGACAGACAGACAGACAGACAGACAGACAGACACACACACACACACACACACGAAATTCCTGTCTCATTTCTTCACTTCTTCCACCCATGCCTAATACTGCGAGTCTTGTACCAACTTATTAGCTATAATTGCTATATTTAACTTATTTCAAGACACATTCAAACACTATTGCTTTGTAAAATATTCCAAGTGTCGCCAACCAGGAATGCATAACATTACTTTTTGCACTAGAAGTACAGGCTTTATATCCCCTATAAACTATAGCATATACATTAAAGACAGGGGTCTCAAACTCGCGGCCCACGGACTGTTTTCGGCCCTCCATACAACATTTTGTGGCCCTGCCCTAGAGGAATCTTTTTTTGTTTTGTTTTGGTTGTTTGGATCACACCCCCCAATGTTCAAGACTTACTACTAACTTTGCACTCAAGGATCACCCCAACTTTGTCTCCTGCGGCCCCCAGGTAAATTGAATTTGAGACCCCTGATTAAGAGGACAAACCAGGGAACTGAGAGCTAGCTCAATGGGTTTAACACATGCTTTGCAAGCTGGAAGCCTCGATTTGGCTCCTTGCATCATGGACCCAAGCTTCTCCAAAAGAGCAGAGTTAGGAGCAATCAGAGCAAAATCAGGTGAGGCCCAAAAACAAAAGAGAGAAATACATAGTAGATATGAAAATATTTGCAGAATTCATGGACTCACTTTTATTCTAGACATAAAAAAAAAAAAAAGAAGAAAAAAGAAAAATCGGGCCAGAGAGATAGCACAGCAGTGGGGCATTTGACTTGCACATGGCTGATCTAGGACTGTGGTTCAATTCCTGGCATCCCATATGGTCCCCATGCCTGCCAGGAGCAGAGTCTGAGTGCAGAGCCAGGAGTAACTCCTGAGCATCACTGGGTGTGTGCCCCCCTCCCCCCAAAATCTGGAAAAATATCCTTGGTTCAAGTCCTCAAATATTAGTTTATTGGTCAGAAAGAGAATAGACCTTTATAATGGTGTGTAGTTAGTACTGCTATGCTAGGAAAAAAACTAGCCATTTAAAAAAAAAAGGGTGAAGATAATACAGGAGGTAAGGCATTTGCCTAGAATGAGCTGCCTTGACCCTGGTTTGAACTGAATCTCCCATGTAACATAGAGGCTCTCAGTTCCTTTGAGTACAGAGCCAGAAGTAGCTTCTGTGCATTGCTAGTTATGACCCAAGCACTCACCTTTCCCAAAAAAAACCCCACAACTTTTAAAATATTTGGAACATAGCTTAGCAATAGAGCACTTCCTTGCCCTTGTAAAGGCCTGGGCTGGATCCTCATGATCACAAAAATACAGAAGAAAGAGAAAAGAAAATGAGAGGAACTATAGCTATAGCTCAGGGAAAGAATGCATGCCTTCCTAATGTACAGAGACTCTTGGTTTAATTCTATGGGCAGGGAGCATTTAAAATTGTGTTTAAAAATGAGAAGATTGGGGCTAGAGCAGTGGCACTAACAGTAGTGTCTGCCTTGCAAACGCTAACCTAGGACAGATCGGTCAGTTCGATTCCCCGGCGTCTCATATAATCCCCCAAGCTAAGAGCAATTTCTGAGTGCATAGTCAGGAGTAACCCCGAAGCACCACCCGGTATGAACCAAAATCAAAATATAAAAAGTAAATGAAAATGAGAAGATTAAGGAGAGAGTACAAGTACAAGCACTAGGCTTGTACACAACAGACCAGAGTTCAATCCCCAAAATGACATGTTGAGCCCGGCAGAGGGAGGGACAAGAGGAAGGATGGAGAGGGAAGGAGTGAGGGGGGGAGGGAAGGAGGGAGGGAGAGAGGGAAGGAGGGAAGGAGGGAAGAGGAAAAAAAGAAAAGGGAAAAGGCAACAGAGGCAAGAGAGGATAGAAAGACAGGTACCAAGACTCGGGTTCAACAACTGCCTTTCCTGTGAGGCCCTCAGAATGTGTGAGTGAATGGGTGGGCAAATAGGTGGGGAGAAACAGATGAGATGTAGGGGAAGGTAAAACTAGACACCTATTCTAGAGGCAGGGAGGTTGGTAGGAGAGCACTGAGGCAGAGGGAAAAGTCACAAGGTACAGAACAGGAGCCAGATGATAGCATAGTGGTAGGGCGTTTGCACTGTATGCTGCCAACGTGGGACAGACCTGAGTTTGATCACTGGCATCCAATATGGTTCCCTGAACCCACCAGGAGCAATTTCTGAGTGCAGAACCAGAGCCAGGAGAAACCTGAGTGCTGCCGAGTGTCGTCCCCCCCCCCCACCCACCCAAAAAAAGAAAAGAAAAACAAAAACAAAAACAAAAACCCCAACCAAGGTTACAGAACAGCAAAGAGAACAGAGAAATCCCAGAACCCCAGGCCTTGAAGATGCACTGAGATCATAAGGAAGGGAAAAGTGCTGAAGCAGCACAGATCCAGCAAAAAAGGTGTTGAATCTTTGTAAGAATAAATTAACTTGGGCCCGGGTGGTGGCGCTGAAGGTAAGGTGCCTGCCTTACTGTGCTAGCCTTGGACGGACCGCGGTTCGATCCCCCCGTGTCCCATATGGTCCCCCAGGCCAGGGGCGACTTCTGAGCGCATAGCCAGGAGTAACCCCTGAGCGTCACTGGGTGTGACCCAAAAACCCAAAAAAAAAAAAAAAGAATAAATTAACTTCCAAATATGGGGACTACAGTGATATTTTCTGAATTTTATATAATGCCATATGAAAAAAAAATAAAAAGGAAATAAACACTAACATTGCCTATGAAGAAAAACAAGCAACTTATATCAATTTAGTAACAAAGGAGGAAATGAGCTTCCACATACTCCTCCATATCACTTTCTTGGGCTCCCAGAGATGTCTGTGAGTCCTTCATATACATGTGTGGACTCTACTTGAAAAAAAGGTCTGGGAAGTGGTTTTCTCTGGGATCAAACTGCTACACTGGATCCTAAAACAATTGTTAAATACCACACTGGTATTGTAACCCTAGAAGTACTGGTTATGTAACCCTAGAAGTAAAATCTCTGTGATTTCCTCTTATATCTTCTGGGTCCATTTTGAGAATTTCTTGAGTGGACACAGATGTGCAGGTGTTTACTCAAACATCATCTATTTCAACCATTCAATCTAGCAACAGCTCTGAGGAGGCAAAAGCCAAAGACTGTCTTCTCACTGACCCTGGGAGTCTTGCTTCGTCCTATCTATTCTCAAATACCTACCATCCCCTCTACTGGGCACTTTGGTTGGTAGACCACTTTCTGTCTGACTCTCTTCTTCACCTTTTTCTGTTTGTTCAGTGTTAGGTTCCTCTTTCCTCTCAAATTGTAACGATTCCTGAGGCTGATGGTCTGAAGGAGTGCCTGGTCGAACAGATGAGGAGATTTGGAGTGTTTCCGCACTAGCTTCTGGAACATAAAATCATCTTAAGTTAACTTAGAACTTTTTTTCTTTTGGTTTTTGGGTCATACCCAGCAGCGCTCAGGGGTTACTCCTGGCAGGCTCAGGGGACCATATGAAATGCTGGGGTTCAAACCACCCAACATTCTTCTGCATGCAAGGCAAAACACCCTATCTCCATGCTATCTCTCTGACCCCCGAACTTTTTGTCTTCAAACAAAACAAAAAAACCCAAAACACTAAAAATATAAGGGAGGCAGGAGACTATGGGGCCCAAGAGATAATGCAAGGTAAAAATGCTTATCTTACATGATCCCATCTTGATCCCTACCTAGCACTGCGCATGATCATAGAGCCAGTAGCTCCTGAGTACCACTGGGTATGCCTATCTCCCAACCCAATTCAACCCAAGTGAAAAGAAAAAACAAGCTCACCAGTTCCTACTCTGTCAGTTTTCTCCCCCTCTTTCTTATTCGTCTTATCAGGTTCTTTGGCTTCTTCACCATGACTGCCCTCAGAATCAGAGCCCTCTTCTACTTCCTCCACAGGCCGGAAGTCCATCTCCTGTTCTTCTGGGATGGCTTCTTTTTGCACTTTCTGTGGGAGGAAACAATTCCAGAGTTCAGTAACCAGTAGGCTCCTGCAGTGTCTACGCTGCTGGGACTCTCTGGACCAGGCCTTACCTTCAGAGAGAGGAAGGCTCCAGAGGAGTCGAAGGTACCCATCTCCTCCTCAGCGTCCTCGAGGCACCACTCAGGCAAGCTATCCCGGTCATCATCGATGCTCCCACTGCCCGAACGCACTCTGCGGTAACCTCGTTCCTCATCCCGGTCTCGGAAGTCAAACTCAAATCGCCGCCGCCGTTCCATATGTTCCCGCCAGCCAGCAGAACGGGGGCCATCTGGGACGAGGAAGGAGAAACAGACCTTAGAAAAAGTATTAAGGCCCTAAAGAGACAATGATTCAAGTAAATCAACCTACTGATTCAGTCAGTAGTTTAAGAAAAGTTCAAGTTTCAGCTCAATATATATAGATGTGAAGACATGTAGGTATACAGAGACCAGTACTAAGTCCAGAGTTCAACGTTCTCTAAAGTACTGGTTCTCAACTCAGGCCCACTTCCAATTTTGTTTTCTTGTTATGGTACCCCGAACAGTGGCTGAGCCTGTAGTTTCAGGCCATAGCCTCCCATTTATGCAATTTGCACCTGTGTCCCTTTGAAATAAAATGGGAACACACAGCATCATGTGGTTACTAGCTAAAAAACATTCTAAAGCTTTAAAAAATTTTTTTAAAGATTAAGACCTGATGGGTCAGAGTGATGGCGCAGCAGTAGGGCATCTACCTTGCACGTGCTAACCTAGGATGAACTGTGGTTCGATCCCCAGCATCCCATATGGTCCCCAAGCCAGGGGCAATTTTGGGGCACATAGCCAGGAGTAACTTCTGAGTGTCACCAGGCATGACCCAAAATTAAAAAAATTAAAAAAAAAATTAAGTCCTGTTTTAAAGATAATGTATTCAAAGTCTACACTTTTAATAACTATATTGTATGGGACTGAATACTATCAAGTCCATGCCTTCGTTCCTTTGGCTCAACTTACAGCACCTTCTTTCTTCTTGGAAAAATATAATTTGATTAGGGGTAAGATTACTTCCCTGTGTTATCTTGTGATATCAAACTTACATGCTTAATTTGATAGTGCCAAGATCAAATTTTAGAATTCTGATTCCCAAGAAAAAGTCATGCAACTAAAATGCTACCAAATTTCAGAAGTTTTATATAGCCTACTCTCCCAATTTTATAGATGAAGCAAAACTCCAGAAGTAACATATAAAGATTCCATTCCTGCATCCTCTCCTGCTTTCTCCACAAATCACATACTCATTTTCTCCCTCCTCCCGGCCCTCATCTCAACTCTCCCCAGGGAGTTTTTATTTCCACATAATACCCCCAGGGACATTCCTAACTCCACCCTCGCATATTATTTATTATATTTACTTTCCAACAGAAAAAGATTCCAGTTAAGGTATTATTTTAGAGACTCTTTAAGATTTGACATATTGGATCTAAACAAATTGTAAAGAGAGAAATACGCTTTTTTCTTTTACAATTTCCTTGACTGTTTTTTCTATTGGAAATACAAAAGAAAAATGAGATTGGGGTCAGAAAGACAGTACAAGTGTTCATATATGCAGTGAAGCCGATTCAATCCCCACCATTGCAGAGTCCCCCAAACACCACCCGTAGTGGTTCCTAAGCACTGCTAGATGCAACCCAAAAAAGAACAAATAAGAGAGAAATGTGAGTCTAATTTTCTTACTAATAAGATCCCTCCCTGCGAAAATCAAAATCTAAAAATCACACTGAAAAACAAGAGCAAAAAGCAAAAAATGTCAATGACATCTTAGAAGGCAGTAAATTTTATATGGGGAAAATTTTTCTATACTCCCAGACTTTATTTACAATAGTAACAAAAAACGATTTATTAGCTGTTAAGAAAACTGAAAATTCATTTATTCTCTGATTAAATGCAAACCCAGACTCCCTGCTCAAATGCTGAATTCCAAGGACTCTGGCGCCTTTAAGTATGCTGTGATAGGGATCAATCCCCTAGGCATTTGGCTCAGGCTTCCCAGTGGCCAGGTTTCCTTAGTTCAGCTCCATCTTCACACAAGCCCTATCAAAAGCTCTACTTGATTTTAAAATGAATAAATAAGGGGGCCAGAGAGATAGCATGGAGGTAGAATGTTTGCCTTGCATGCAGAAGGACTGTGATTCAAATCCCAGCATCCCATATGGTCCCTTGAGCCTGCCATGAGTGACTTCTGAGCGTAAAACCTGAAGTAACCCGAATGCTGCCAGGTGTGACCCAAAAAACAGAAACCAAAAAAAAAAAAGGGGGGGGAGGGGGGATAAAATAAATAAGCACACAAACAACAAGTCTGATGCCACCTAGGATACAGTACATTTTCACTCAGGAAACTAAATGCAACAGGTAAGGAAAAACTATAGCTCAAAACTCGCTATTGCTCGGGGCCGGGAGATAGCATGGAGGTAAGGCATTTGCCTTTCATGCAAAAGGTCATCGGTTCGAATCCCGGTGCCCCATATGGTTCCCCGTGCCTGCCAGGAGCAAATTCTGAGCATGGAGCCAGGAGTAACCCCTGAGCACTGCCGGGTGTGACCCAAAAACCAAAAAAAAAAAAAAAAAAAACCTCACTATTGCTTTACATCCCTACCCTATATCAGAACTAAACTCAGATGCAAAATCAATTAAGTCCATTATATTCCAGGGGCCAGAGATCCAGTAAGGAAATTGAGCTTGCCTACTGGCTCTAATTTGATCCCTGGTTTCATACAGTCCCCTGAGCAGCTCTTTTGAGCAAAGAGCCAAGAGTTAAGCCCTGAGCACTGCTGATGGGTGTGGCCAATAACCCAAACAAAACATCATATCTAATTTTTAATTCAATCCCAGTAAGATTCTAACTATAACCTAAGAAATGTTAATACTAACATAACAATTGTTATACCTGTGCTAGGTTTTAGAAAAGTAGATAGTATTTGTCTTTACAAATACATCTTGATATTTTTTCCAGTTCGTTATTTTTATATTCATAAGCTTTGAAAATAGATAAAACCAATTTTAATGTAAGGTTAACACCTAGAAACATAAACTATTGAAAAGACTTAGGGAAGAAAAAAATGATGCATAGCCCAAATCTAGATAGTTGGTGCAGGGAGGTATTCCCCTTAACGGAATTAGCCCCAGACATTTGGGCTCAGAAACAGCATTCATCTTCCAAAACTTTCACCTTGTTTGTTTCTGATCAGTTGATGAAATCTTTCTCCTCGCTCAGCCCAGATCCTATCCATGCTTTCACTGATTGCCTGTCTGGGACATAGTCTACAAATCCTTCTGCTGACAGGTGAACTCAGCACCAAGTGCGCTGATGTCTTCAAGAGAACTGTAATATATGGTTTCCCAGGACACAGACTGATGATAACTATGAGGTAAACAATGCCCACCTTGACAGAAATGTCGCCCATAAGCAGCCATAAGGAACTGGTGTGAAAACACTCTAACTCAAAGAGTACCATCATGGGCCGGAGAGATAGCATGGAGGTAGAGCATTAGCCTTGCATGCAGAAGGACAGTGGTTCGAATCCTGGCATCCCATATGGCCCCCCATGCCTGCCAGGGGCGATGTCTGAGCGCAGAGCTAGGAGTAACCCCTGAGCACTGCCGGTGTGACACCCCCCCCAAAAAAAAAGTACCATCACACATTTCCACCTGCCCAAGTTCAATGATGTTCTTTGAACACCTATGATACAGCCTATTATGGTAACAAGACCACTGGTATTACTAAAAACTAATTTTTCAAAGGAAACAAAAATAATTTTGACTTAAGGCATACTTGTTTGGCTTACAGTTGGTAGATGAAATAGGCCTTAGCACTGCATGCCCCCCAGTAGGAACTACAGTGGCATCTGGTTACCATAAAGCATGGGGATGGACTGACACAAAGCACCAGTGTCTTTAATTACTAGCATATCTAATGTCAGGGAAGAACAGTCCGAGCATTCTTAAGAATCAAACAGAAGAACTTATAAAACCTCTAATCACTACTACTTTTTTTCTAAGTTAGAAGAACAGAAGAATGAACTTGTGATTAAGTTTATGACCTGGGTTTAAAGTTTATTCTTCAAGTAAGAATAAATCACATTTCAGAACAAAAAATTTTTGAACAATAAGTCCTTTCTTAGGCAGAAAAAAAACATCCATTTTGAGAAGGAGCACATATTCCTAAGTGAGTAATTACAGTACTTTCATAAGCTTTAAAGCATGCTAGGGAAAAAAAAGAAGCAGCAGCAGCAAGAAAGAAAGAAAGAAAATCAAAGGCTCATCAGATCCAAACGAGACCTTCTGGTTTCTGCAGTTAAGAGCAGGTGCAGCCCATTAAAACATACTATTTAGCCAAGAAAAATGAGTTATTTTACAGCTGAACAGATGTGGGGTATTTTATGCTAAAATTTGTAATGACTGGAGAGGTAGTACAGTGCACTAGATATAGTAAAGGGTACTAGCCTTTCCCACAGCCAACCCATATTCAATTCCTGACATCCCTATGATTCCCTGAGCACCACCAGGATAATTCCAGGGTACAGAGCCAGGAATAAACCCATAGAACTGTTGGGTGTGGCCCCCAAGCAATATATATATATATATATATATATATATGACTCCTTTTTTTTTAATTTTTTGTTTTTGGGGCCACACCCAGTGACACACAGAGGTTGCTCCTGGCTATGCACTCAGAAATTACTCCTGGCTTGAGGGATCATATGGGACGCAGGGGGATCAAACCGCTGTTTGTCCTAGGCTAGCGCTGGCAAGGCAGACGCCTTACCGCTTGTGCCACCGCTCTAGCCCGAGTCCTTTTTAAAAAGCGCAGTCATCTTTCTCACTTTCCACCAAATCATCTCGTTTCACGAAAATACTTCTTACCAGGACTATGAGGCCGCCACCTCTCTCCATCCCTTCTAGATCCAGCTAATCGCCAACCTCCATCTTCATCATCTCCATTTTGTTCCTCTCTAAAGATTCTCCAATTTTCACTTTCTGATCGTATAAAGTCATGCTTTCTCACTGATGTTGGTCCACCTTCCTCAAAATTTGGTCTTCCTGTAAAGAAAATAAGTACACATAAACCTCAGTGATTCAGGATTTTGAGAACAGACCTGAATGCTTAAACCAGGCTTTCCAATACACCCCTCTCAAAGATTAGGCAACTAGAAATAAAATAACTGCAAATATATGCATATGTTGTTAGACAGCTTTTAGAAAACTGAACTTTTAGAGACTGGGAAATTAAAACAGAAATAATATGGGAACTGGATCTTGCCTTGCATATGGTCAATGGGAATTCAATCCCCAGCATCCCATATGCTCCTCTAAGTACCATAAGGAATAATTCTTCAGGGTGGAGTATTACTGGGTGTGACTCAAAAACCAAAAAACTAAAACAAAGCGAAAAATAACTTGAGAGTGGAGGAACATGATAGAAAAAGACTGTGTTGTTGCACAAGGGCCCTCTTAGAAGTAACCACCAACGAATTTCTTAAGAGAGGCAATAGGAAAAAATTAGTGGCCAACGGTGCATGAGAGTTTGGATCCTGACACTACATTCTCCTTTGCTCTCTCCACCCCAACCCTAGTCCTATGCTGAATAAAGGCCTGAAGCCTCCAGGGAAAGCATCCCTGGAGATGAGTTGGTGATGCAGCTCAACATCCTTAGCTTTGACAAGCATACAATCCTCTGGGATTTCTTACAAGGTACAGAGGAAGAGCACAAGGCTTAGAGTGATGTGACTTCAAATCAGTTGTCACAGACTGACTAGTCCTGATGCTAAGGAATCTTCTGGGGTCCCTTGAAAGGTGGGTATACAGAGTTGGCTGTGGGAGACAGAAGTCAAAGACTCAAGTTGGGTTCAAGCTCTGTTCCATTTATTCAAAACTAAAGGTGGAATATTTATACTCAATTTCTTTGTTTTTTTTTTTTTTTTGGTGGTTTTTGGGTCACACCCGGCAGTGCTCAGGGGTTACTCCTGGCTCCATGCTCAGAAATTGCTCCTGGCAGGCACGGGGTACCATATGGGGCACCGGGATTCGAACTGATGACCTTTTGCATGAAAGGCAAACGCCTTACCTCCATGCTATCTCCCGGGCCCCTATACTCTTGACAAGTCATAATTTTCAAACAAAACTAATTTTCAAAAAAGGCATAGGAGGCTGGAGCAATAGCAGAGCGGGTAGGGCATTTGCCTCATGTGCTGCTGACGTGGGACAGACCCAGGTTCTATACCCAGCATCCCATACAGTCCCCCGAACCTGCCAGGAACAATTTCTGAATGCAGATCCAGAAGTAACCCCTGAGCACTGCCAGGTGTACACTCCCTCCAAAAAAAAAAAAAAAAAAGTATTGTAAACCACACAAACCAAAAAGGCACAGGGGCAAATTGTTCAAGGCATATTGTTACACAGGGCAGTTTCACTTTTGAACTGCTTGTTACCTGAGGTTCCTCAATTAGCAAGGTCAGTTAGTATTTTGTTTTGTTTTGTTTTGGTTTGGTTTTTTGTTTTGTTTTGGTTTGGTTTTTTGTTTTTGTGGTCACACCTGGCAGTGCTCAGGGGCCACTCCTGGCTCTATGCTCAGAAATCACCCCCGGCAGGCTCTGGGGACCATATGGGACAATGGGGTTCGAACCACCATCCTTCTGCATGCAAGGCAAACACCTTACCACTGTGCTATCTCTCTGGCCCCTAGTATTGTTTTGGTCTTACTCCAGTTTATGCATTCTGAACAAGGGCCTGAAATGTTAACCCTTGATATACTGTACTTAGACTAACAGCAAAGCTAGATTTGAGGATAATTATTCTGTAAGACTAAATAAAAAATACTTGACCCTATGTAAAAGCTCCTTATAAGGCATGTTTATAAATCTGAGTAATTTTTAATTACTTTAAGGAATCACTTTAAGGAAAGTGAGTAATAATTATTCTGTAAGACTAGATAAAGAATATTTGGATCCATGCAAATGTTAAATATAAGTAATCTTTAAAAATAAGTAATCTTGGGGCCCGGGAGATAGCATGGAGGTAAGGCGTTTGCCTTTCATGCAAAAGGTCATCGGTTCGAATCCCGGTGCCCCATATGGTCCCCCGGGCCTGCCAGGAGCAATTTCTGAGCATGGAGCCAGGAGTAACCCCTGAGCACTGCCGGGTGTGACCCAAAAACCAAAAAAAAAAAAAAAAGTAATCTTAAAATCTTTTAAGACAGCTGAAGTTATGTCTCAATTTTTATGCCATATTCCCCCCTTTTTCCTGAATGCCTCATTGACAAGCAACCAAGGTTTTCACTAATGCCTATGAGTACAGGTTATTCTCCAGAAAACCCTCCCTCAGATAGTTAGGGTCTTTTCTTTTTTCTTTTTTCTTTTTTTTTTTTTTGGTTTTTGGGCCACACCCGGTGACGCTCAGGGGTTACTCCTGGCTATGCGCTCAGAAGTTGCTCCTGGCTTGGGGGACCATATGGGAAACCGGGTTTTGGAGCCGAGGTCCACGTCCTAGGCTATCACAGGCAAGGTACCTTACCTCCAGCACCACCGCCCGGCCCCTTAGGGTCTTTTCAAACTTGGTGCCTTACTAAGTCTCAGGGTCTGTTTACACGGGGAATGATGTAGCATTTCTCTAGTTTTTTATTTTTAAAATGAATGGTGGCTAATTCCACACATACATCTTTAATGGCAGACAATAACGAGCGATCCAGTATAATGCCAATCACTAAAATCAGAAGACCAATTCCGGCAGTTGCCTCCCAGTGAGGCCAAATCAAAGACTGAGATTTATTACATGGATATGGGATAACAGATTTATTTATATTCTGCATGTCGAGTGAACATCTGAAATATGAGGTTCTGTATTTCATTTCCAAGCCAAATGGCTAGGTCCTCTAAAGCATCAATTTTGGCATCTAATCTTGTACCCATTATTTCTTGTTCAGCCATAACAGGGAAACATTTCTAGATTAATCATTAACCTGGGATGCTGTATGTACCTCTTTAACCAATGCTGTGGTGAAAATAGCAATAGATGCAAAAATGGAGATTAAAGCACTGTTCTCTAGGATAAGAGCAGCAACAAATCGCTTAGATCTCATTAAAGCATGCAGTTTCTTTAATGCTAAAATGACAAAACCATCATATCAAAAACCCTGAATTTCAACAGGAAGCATAATATAAACAGGTTGCTTAAGAATCAGAAATATAGGGGCTGGAGAGATAGCATGGAAATAAGGTGTTTGCCTTTCGTGCAGAAGGACAGTAGTTCGAATCCCAGCATACCATATGGTCCCCCGTGCCTGCCAGGAGTGATTTCTGAGCGTAGAGTCAGGAGAGGTTGGGGCTTTCCCCAGGTTTTAATAATACTGGGCTGGTGGCTACAAGCAGACAAAACAAGCTTGCAAAAATATCTGAAAAGTTGTGATGAGGGAAATGCTAAAAGAGTTTCCCACACAAAAGCATGAGCTCAGTCTGTGAGTTCTTCAGTCCATAAAGCATACTATTTACATTTCAGTTAAAGTTGCATTTTTGCCCTAAACAAATCTTTGAAATAACTAAGTCTACATATATTTTTCATATTAGTTCCTAGGGAAAAAAATAGAAGTAAAAGACTGGGTAAAAATAATAACTAGGGGCCGGAGAGATAGCATGGAGGTAAGGCGTTTGCCTTTCATGCAGAAGGTCATTGGTTTGAATCCCAGCATCCCATATGGTCCCCCGAGCCTGCCAGGAGAGATTTCTGAGCATGGAGCCCTGAGTGCTGCCAGGTGTGACCCAAAAACCAAATAAATAAATAAATAAATAAATAAATAAATAAATAAATAAATAAATAAAGCTAGTGCCTTGCATAGGTGCCTAGACCCCAGATCCCAGGTACTGTGAGGGTTGCGAGAATATAGTGGGTAGGACTCTGGTCTTCCACATGACCATCCTGGGTCATATTCCTCTGCTTTCAGAGGTCACTGAATTAAAAAAAAAGCTGAATAATTTTTCAAAAACTTCATGTTTTCCTCCGAAGAAAATTACTGAACTATAACATTCTTAGCAAAAGTATATAATTTTAGCTTTATATATATAGTTATATATATATATATACATATATATAAAATTTTGTTTTACCTCTAATGAAACAGCAACATCAGTGTCCAGAAGGCTCCTGATCAGAAGCATTAATAAACCTGTATACACAGGATCCCCAGGTTTAATCTTGGACACTACTAGGGATGCCATGCCTGAAGACACAAGCTACACCATGCACTGATCTGTTTGATGTAACTGGATAAATACTCCCAGGGGGCCCTGGGTCCCCTTGAGCACAGCTTGGGAGAGCACCCATTGCCCACCAAGTAAGAAAAAATAAACAATATATGGCACCTGCCCTCCATTTCCAGAGTCATACATGCAAAGGAGTGGGCAACAGACTACAACTGATAGCCCACAGCCATGTATTTATTCACATACTCCTAATATGAACACAAATGATGTCTGACTCTACTGCTCCATTGAGGAAATGTGTCCTCAAAGGCCGGAAATTAACAGTCACTGAACCAAAAACAAGTTTACACTCCTACTCAAGTTTTTTACAAATTAAACCCATAGGAAACACCAATAAAAACCTATAGAGAAATTAAAGCAAGAAGAGGAAGAGGTGGAGTGCAAGTTTCATCTCCAAAGGCATCAGATGTCATGGGTGAAGTATTTGGAAAAGATTACCACAGCACTGAAACAAGGAATGTGGAACTCAATATACTAATATGCAAGCAGAAATGACATAAAAGGGGCTATTATAGAATACCAATTGGGCTGTAGCTAATACCGAAAGTACTCAGGTCTTCAGGTATAAGGCAAATAAATCCCTGACCTGCTAAACTCTCTCTTCAGTCACCTAAATTTAGAAAAGGAGAAATGTGCCTTTAGGCACATTTTAGTCAAAGAAACTATTCTAATTACTAATATAAACAAAAAGTATACGTTATGCAGAAATTATCATAAAACACCAAAATAAATCTATAATAGCCCATTATTTCTTTATTACCTAAATGTGTTTGTGTCATATTGGACCGGTGAGTAGCAGCATCAAAGAGAATTTTATCTGTATAATTTTGTTTTTAAAAATACATGGGTGTTGGGGCAAAGCAACAGGATAGGAGGTAGGGTACTTGTCTTGCATGCATGAGGACAAGCCAAGTTTGATCCCTGGCACCCTATACAGTCCCCCCATGTGTGATCCCTGAGCCAGGAGTAAGCCCTGGGCAGTGCCAGGTATGTCCCCACCCAACAAAACATATAACATTTCCACCAACAGAGGATTATAGTTCCCTTTTCGCTATGTCCTTGCCAATAAATAGGAACCAAACATTTTAAGTGACTTTTTAAAAAATTTTGAACAAGGTAACTTTTCATCATTATTTCAAATTAAATGTGAAATGAATAATCTACATATTGATATTTCAGACCAAATACTACTATCCTATCATCAACAATGAACTGGAGGGATATAAATCCTTGAATTAGAAACTGCATGCTTTCTTTCCCCTTTCAGAGGCAAAATAATCTAAATTTTAAAGGGGGGGGGGGGTTACCTAAGACTTAAAAGTGTCTAGGATCTCCAAAAAGCAAATTGCATTTCTTTCAACTCAAAGCAAGCACAACCATTTTGGAAGAATACTGTAAATATGCAAATATCACATTCTTATACCAACAGTTAACTCGGGATATATGAGGTCTTCCCCTTCTTCCCCTTTACAAAGATATCTTCTAAGTATTTTTCTCCAAATGGCAAAAATGCCTGGTTGTTTCTAGCTTGTATCAAGTCTGAATAGAACATGTTTACAAATTAAATGTGAATGCAAATGCAGTACTGGGTTTAGTCTCAGAGGACTGAACGGACTTCCTAAGGAGAAAGAGCAGTAAAAGGGCACCTGTGTGAATGCTTGACTCACAGCCAAAAATGGTGTTTATGGAAAACTTCAGATGGAGCAAAGAGGCACTCAGCCAACAAAATCTACAGCTGTTGAGACTTGGAACTTCCCTACAAGTGCCCAAACTCCAAAAGCAAAAGTGGAATTATGGGACAGACTTTGAACCTTGTTTATGTGCAAATTTTCCTAGCAAGCAACTTCGTATTCCTTTATTCAGATATATATTCTCTAATCAACAGTAAATATATTTTCTAATATCAGAGTAAATATTAAAAAGGTGTTGATATTTTTCCCCTACTCCCATCTCACCCTGATTTCTTATGAACTAAACAGGGTGGCTAAAATGCAGTAATTTAAATTCTAAATCCATAGATTTGCAACTTCTCCTCTAGCCCAAATCCTGGGTGGATGAAAATTGTTCTCACTTGCCCTAAAAGCACAGTTTCTAAAGGGAGAGAGCCTAGGGCCGGAGCAGAGGTGCAAGGGGTGCAAGCACTAGCTAGCCTAGGATGGACCACAGTTCTATCTCCCAGCATCCCATTTGGTCTCCCAAGTCAGGAGCAATTTCTGAGCACATAGCCAGGAGTAAACCCTAAGCGTCACCGGGCGTGGCCCAAATACCAAAAACCAAAAACAAAAGGAAGAAAGCCTGAAAGCACGTGGTGGGGATGGTATTCAGCATTATCAGAACCCCTCTGATAAACCATTTCATGTATCCCGTATTCTGCACTATTATATGCCAGGGCAACCCAGTGCTGCTTCAAATCTACTGTGATCAACAGGAAGGCTTGAATATAAAGAACTGGAAAAGCAAGTAGGGTCATACTAAAGAAAACTAAGAATACTATAAGAACACCAGAAACAGATACAGAAGACTGTAACGTGCGAGACCTACCACTAGCAAATAGCTGACATCTTTGTTTATTAGAGAAGAGGTTTTGAAGCATCTAGGATGGTTCTGACTTAAGATGTTCATGACTTCTCTACATCATTATCAGTCATCACAACTAGCCAGCAACTCAACCACCATGAACTTACGGGCAGTAAAATGCTCCTGAGGGGGTAGCTCAGAACTACCTCAGTATCCACTTAATACTGAAGAGTTAGCATTAGGAACTACTGTCCTGTGTTCAGAGGCTCTATCACTTGGAAACTGTAGAAATCCAGAAATCTGGATCACTTAAGACTTTTATTTTTTTCACTTCCGATATTTCTTGATCATTATGCCAAATCATTTCTGCTACTATCTTAAACAGATTATATTATAGTCTCAATTCAGTAAGACCCTTCACGACCTCACTTACCATGTCTGTTCAAGAGACATGGCAGACACTTCCAGAACATGAGCTCTCTGAAAGGCCGTGTTGCTCTTGAGTGCATCTGCCTTACCAAGCCCCCAATAAGTAAGCTGGTAACTAAGATAAAGTTTGACCCCTACAAGTACAAGCAGGGAAAGAGTAGCACTTTGTAAGTCCTTTACTTAATACCTTCTCTAATTCTAAGGTAAGTTTCCATTGCTATGTCTGAACTTGTACTGAAATGTTTGGCATTAATAAAACAAAGAAGGAATTAGATATATTTTTTAAATGTAGAGAGAAAGGACTCTACAAAGGCGGATTTCACTTTCTAAGTAGCATTATATTGATCTACATTAATAATTTCCCCAGCAGGCCTCCTATGATTTTACTTTGAACAATCAGTCTTTGTTTTCTTAGATCCTCTTACATGTGCCATTTGATCCAATTTTTAAAATGCAGCTAACGGTGATGAAGTACTACTCAGTACAGCAATACACAAAGCCACAGCTCATTTCAATGTGCCAACAAGCTGTATCACAAACATTTTCCAGCTGAGAACTAGTTAGATCGTAAGTTAAATACCCTATGCCCAAACATTAGTTTGACTACATGTCATCACATTTTTCTTTAAGGAACCTCCCCCCACCACAAATCACTAAAGCATGCCTTAAGTCTTCAGTTTTTTCACACATAAATGTGTTTTTTAAAGTGATCACGAGTCAACAAGAATTAAGTTTTTATCTTATTCAAGATGCCTATACCAAGCTTTTAAAATTAAATAAACAAACAAAGGTCTATCTCCTTGCCAAAAGAAGATTTCAAGTAATTAAATTACCTGTAATACTAATTCTAAAACTAACAGTAGACCTTTATAATGAGACTGGATATGGAAAGAAAAGTCATAAAAGCAATTCATTAATTCATGCCTGAAAGTTCTCATCCAAGTAAATCTTCCCAAAGGAAAAAAAAGATTAGTAAAGGAAATATCTCACACTTTAACATGCTACATAAGGAAAGACGCTGAAAGGAAATCTTGCAGGGAATTTTATCCTTTTGAACTTTCAAATAAACTCTTAAGTAAGATTATACAAACTTACTAAAGACCGGTCCTGATTAGAGGGAAAAAATGCACCCCTTCTCCAAGTCAGTTCTGGAGGCTTTCTCCAGAGTTGTTAAGGTTTGTGTTGGGTAAAGAAAGATCTCCTAACAAACCAGCATTCTTTTCCACATGATCAGAGCTAATTGGCCCCCCTGCAGACAAAGTGACCAATCACATCAGCATCGGCCAAAACCAGCCCCCAAACCAGCCCCCACGACATTATAAACAGAAGAATGTGAACTGAAGGCCAGTCCAAGAAGAGAACCTGCCAGTGAGACCTGTAGTTTAGAATGGCCTCATCGTAAAGACAACTTCCCAGTTTCCTCAAGACTGCCTGTGCACATAGGCTGACCCAGCAGCAAACTTGGTGAGTACATGAAATAACCCTCCTTCTCATCTCTTTCCTTGAGGGACAAAGACCCGGAAAAAGAGAACAATGTTAGATACTTACAATAGATTTTTTTAAATGAAGGCAATATTTATAGTTTCTTTTTCTTTTTCCCCCTAAATTTCAGAAATAGAATAATCTTCTAAAAAAGTATTGCTGAATACTTATTTTATTAAATATACACTAATGTTCTGTTATAACATAGAAATCAATAGAAGAGAAAGATCTTGGGGGGGAAAAACAACAGTGGCTTAAAAAAAGTGTATCTTTATTTTGGAAGGAATCAAAGAAACTCAAAGGAGCATAACAACATGAAACAAACAAAACCTCTAATTTTGCTTTTAATTCATAAAAAAGTAACTAAGTATCCTAATCTTAAATTCCTCTGTGCAAACATAAAATTACTGAGAAATCAGCAGATAGTTCTGCTAACAAATAAAAGAATCTCTGAGCTTATTATATAACAGAACTCACAAGGTTTGCCCCAATTATGAAGGGAAAGAGAAAGGATTTCTAAGATTATGGCATCTTAAATTATTCTATCAAATGTGAACAAATATGTAATCATATTGAGAGTTTTATTATTTGTAGTCAGTCTTAACTGTATTTATATCTTAACTATTGTTATGAAATATACCACAGTATGAAAAGTATAATGTGCAGAATGAATGCATTTACTTTGCAGAACAATGAAGCAGCCAAATGATCATTTTATAGTTTTTCACCAAAGTTTATCAACAGGCAATTATCAACAATACATGTGTGCACTCGCGCACACACAGACACACGCACAGATATAAGGGAACCTACCTGTTTTGATTGCTCTTTCTAGTGACATCAGCTGATAAAACTCAAAAGTAAACCAAGACAAATATATTCAAGAAACATACATGTATCTTTATAAAATTTCTATCAACTAAGGAAAACAAATATATTCAAATACAAATTAAAGGCATTTTAATTATTTTGTTTTTTTCCTCCCCCATCTCCCTGTGTCCCCTCCCCCCAAAAAAAGATTGGCCCTAGAGTCTCACATAAGCAATAATACATAATGGGTCTCTTTTTTATCTTTAATCTGAGGAGGCCTAGTCATGAGGAAAGGGTGGTTTACCTAAACAGAGCTACATAACCAGTACAGCTGGAGCCTGGCTAGATTTACAACTTTTCTTCATTATGATAAACCACACTGACTACATGGAGTCAAAACTTGAGTCATTCAGCATTAAGCAGGGATCAAAATCTTATTTTTTTTTCTCTATTCCACTACCCAAGACAATCATACAGGATCTAGCAAGGCATATATATATAATTGTATATATAATGATCAATATATATAAACTACCAAAACAGTAAAGCTTTTTTTATTTCCCTATTTATAAATTCATGTATTTAGATGAAAGAATTAAAGTATATACATTTTAAGAATGCTACAAAAACTGTTGGAAAGAAGTAACAAACAGAAAACCAAGTAAGAATAAGGAATATTGTGAGCTCTAAAATATACAGAAAGGCTCTCTTTCCTTAAAAGCAGATTTTGTAATTCAAGAAAGTTCACTGAAATGAAGAAGAATCACAGAGCATTTCTGTGCAACAACAAACAATACATAGCATTTGTCAGGACAACAGCTTCATTAGAGAAACAAGCACAAGTGTACAGGTCCATGACTAGCATTTTCACATTGGCAGGAAAGCAAGAAAAAAGGATAATGTAGTGGTTCACAATCTTCATGAAAGCAGCCACTAGAATTTATCTTTCTTCCTCTTCAAGGTTCAAAGTATTTTTAATCAAATGATGGTATATAATAGAAATACAGTACTGTGTAAGAACACTTCTCTCTACATAATTTTAATTCTACTACTCTGCAGTATCTTGAAGTCAATATTAAGCAATAATGCCAATTGCTCTAACCTTTAAGACACATAAATACCTTAACTGAAAATATATTTTTGCATGAATCTAAGCATTCCTTAAGTATAAATATTCCTTAGTGGTTCAAATAAAACAAGTCAAGTGGAACATCATGTTATCACAAAAGCTTAATCTTCATAGGGTCAAAATGTCAATTTTTGAGACAATACAAAACTGACATCATTCTGAAGTTGGTGTGAAATTCACTACCACTTACTATCCATGAAATCTCAGGAGAAATTGTACTTCAGTTTCAGTTATCTGTAAACAAAGATCATCATGCTACTTACTTATTACTGTGAAAGTTAAAAGAAAATTAATAACAATAAGAAAGCTAATATTTCCTGAGACTACTCTGTGCCAGGCACTATCTTTGAGCTTGACATGAAGTAACAAAACATGGAGATTCCAAGAATGATAAGCTATATATCTTAACCTGTACTGTTGTCACTATCATTAAAAATTATCTACAAAATTAGCAGGTTTAAAATATATGCTTCATTGGCCCAGTTCAGGAGTAGGAGTGTGTGTGTGTGTGCGTGTGTGTGTGCCCAGTTCAGGAGTAGGAGTGTGTGTGTGTGACTCAGTAGTAGATCATGTATTATGTCCTGAGTTTGATTCCAGCACCATCAAAAATGTAACTCGGTAATAGAGCGTGTGTACATCACTGGCGCCGGCAGCCCATATGGTCCCGAGCCTGAGCACATAGCCAAGAGAAACCCCTGAGCGTCACAAAAAACCAAACCCAAAAATCTTAAGTGTGAGTCCATGAGTAAGTTCAAAGAACTGGAGTGCACACTTCATGAAGGAGACCCAGGTTTGGTTCCATCACTGGTTTTTGAGGATGACTGAGAGTAACCCTGAGAACTGAGTTCAGAGTAGCCCCATGGCACTGAGTGGTGTGACCATAAACCATTTACAGCTATACCAATATGCTTAAAACAGTCATGACAATTTAAAAAAAAAAAAAAAAAAAAAAAAAAAAAAAAAAAAAAAAAAAAAAAAAAAAAAAAAAAAAAAAAAAAAAAAAAAAAAAAAAAAGCACCTACTAAAGAAATGCTAAAAGTCTGCCTGTCAACGATTATCTTGCAAATAAATGCAAAACCATCTTAGGCAACATTTATTTCACCAAATCCTAAAAATGCACAGCTTCTTAAAATTAAAAAACAAATTAACTGCTGGTCTCATTTGCTCATACAAATTTCTTTAATCTCTGATCTTTGATAAAATCAGCTGAAAATTGGGACATTGCATTTATCTTGCTGACATAACCAAAAAATTGGAAATAATATGAAAAGATAAAGGTACTTTGTTGGGGACAGAGAGATATTACTGTGCTTGCCTTGCCTTATATGCTATTGACCCAGGATCACTCTCCAACTTCTCATATGGTTCCCTGAGACTACAAGAAGTAATTCTTGAGCATAGAGCCAAGAGCAGGGGTCTCAAACTCAATTTACCTGGGGGCCGCAGGAGGCAAAGTCAGGGTGATCCTTAAGTTCAAAGTCAGTAGTAAGCCTTGAACATTGGGGGGTGTGACCCAAACAACTAAAACAAAACAAAACAAAACAAAACAAAACAAAAAAAAGATTCCTCTAGGGCAGGGCCACAAATGGTGGTCCATGAGTTTGAGACCCCTGGCCAAGAGTGGGTGTGGCCCAAAAACAAAAACAAAAGATATTTTGTTGTGCTTATTTTCAAAAGAGCACCTTTGAAGCATCTAAAGAATCTAGGAAACAGTCATTAAATAGTTGTGCCAAACTAACCTAAAATAATGGTAACTTGGGCCAAAGAGATAGCACATCGATAGGGTGTTTGCCTTGTACGTGGCCAACCAGGGAGGGACTCCCGGCATCTCTGATAGTTCCCCTTACTGCCAGGGTGATTTCTGAGTACAGAGCCAGGAGTAGCCCCTGAGTGCCTCAAGGTGTGACTCAAAAACCAATCAGTCAATAAAGTTTTAAAAAAAGTAACGGCAACTTATCAGAAGAATTGTGAAATTTATGTCCCAATTTTTTAATTTAAAATATGAATGGAATCAAATCTACATAAATTCAACAATCACCCCAATGTTTTTTCAGTAATGAAATCTAAAATAAAATACAAAAGTATGTCTCTATTATCACCAATAAAGGCTAAGATGAACCCAGAACAAAAGGGAAAGTATATACCCTGCTGACCAGTCTCCAGTCCAGCAACACATGAAGGTGGTATCCAAAAGACCCTGGTCACAGAAGGACACACTTCCCCATGCCTCCACATCCTCTAAAGTGCCACTGTTCCCCCAAATAGCATGAGCAATATGTGCAGTACGCCCTAGAGCATGAAATGCAAAAGGAAGGAACAGGGAAGATTCGACCTTAAACCACAAAGGAGAGAAGAGCTCAAAGGCAGCACCACTGCACCTCCCGTGCTGTTTCTAGCAGCCTTCACTTATATTTTAAGAAAAAAAAAAAAAGAAAGAAAGAAAAGAAAAAAGCACTGCCAATTGATAAATCAGGGATTTATTTTTTGTTTTTTTGGGCCACATCTGGTGACACTCAGGGGTTACTCCTGGTTATGTGATCAGAAATAGCTCCTGGCCTGGGGTGGGGGTGGGAGTGACCATATAGGATGCTGGGAAATCAAACTGCATTAAGTCCTAGGTTAGGGCATGCAAGGCAGACCCTTGTGCCACTGCTCCAGCCCCAGGGATTGTTAATAGTTAATTCAACTCAAACTTTAGGTTTATTTACTTTAAAAATTATTATTGTTGGGGCAGGGTGGTGGTGCTGGAGGTAAGGTGCCTGCGCTAACCTAGGACGAATCTTGGTTCGATCCCCCGGTTCCCCATATGGTCCCCTGTGCCTGCCAGGAGCAACTTCTGAGTGAATAGCCAGGAGTAACCCCTGAGCGTCACCGGGTGTGGTTCAAAAACCAAAAAAAAAAAAAAAAAAAAAAAATTAAAAAATTATTATTGTCTAGAAATACTTAAAATAATGCACTTTCCATCCCATAATATTATCAGTGTGCTTTTGTAAAGTCAGGAACTGGCTCAGCATTGCTGAGCTACATCTCAAGCAAAACAAAGAATATTCAAGCACCCAATCTACCACTCAAAACATATGCAGACAGTTTAACACTATATGGTTTCTATTCACTGACACAAATGAATACATATAAAAGTTATTTCTGAATATGAAGTTATCTGAATATAAAAAAAACACTTATGCAAAAAAAATACCCTGTATAATAGATTTGAATAATCCCTACCCTTAGAAAAGAAAATTTTTTTTCTTTTTTTTTTTTTTGGGTTTTGGGTCACACCCGGCAGTGTTCAGGGGTTACTCCTGGCTCCATGCTCAGAAATTGCTTCTGGCAGGCGCGGGGGACCATATGGGGCACCGGGATTCGAACCAATGACCTTTTGCATGAAAGGCAAACGCCTTACCTCCATGCTATCTCCTGGGCCCAGAAAAGAAATTTTTTTAAAGGACCAGAGAGAGCAGTATTACTGTGGATAGGGTGCTTGCCTTACACACAGTCAACCCATGTTCAATCCTTGGGCTCCCATATGATCCCCCAAGCCAGGTTCAAATCCCAGCATCCCACATGATCCAAGCCTGCTAGGAGCAATTTCTGAGTGCAGAGCCAGGAGTAACCGCTAAGCAGCGCCAAGTGTGCCCAAAAGCCAATAAACAAAAAAACTCGAGTATGTTAAAATGCTGAAAGACTCAATCTATAGTCAAAGGACAGAGAGAAGCTCGTTTTTTGTGTGCAGGGGCCTGGGTTAGTGCCCTGCCAACCAGGAATCATCTCCAGGCAATAAGCAGGGAAAAGCACCTTGAGGAAGGTTTGGCCCAAAAATTAAGAGAAAAAGAAAAACAATGCCAAATAATAGTTATGCATTTTATGAAAAATAAGGAATATCCTGAGGTACTCCTTGATTAGCAAACAAATGATTTAATAATGACTCCCTTGTGTAAAGAGAAATGAGACAACACTGCCAAAACTAGGAAAAGCTGGGGCAGGATACTTGTCTGGTGAGTGGCTGACCCAAGTCTGATTCCCAGTACTAGGTGTGATCCCTGAACACAGAACAAGGAGTAAATCCAGGGCATATATAGTTCAAAAAAACCAATCCAACCCTCTCAAACCCGCCACAAACTAGAAAACCCTACCCAAGAATCAGAAAACATCTAGCGGAAAGAAATAAGAGTTCAGTCGCAAAGTATTAACATTGGTTCTCGAGTATAGCAGGCAAGTTATTTGCTTTGCACAATGCTAACCCAAGTTCAATCCCTGGAACCTCCTATGGTCCCCTAAACATTCCAGGAGTGCTCCCTGAACACAGCCCAGGAGTTTGTGGTCCCACAAACCAAGGGGAGATTGGGAGTGGGAGGAAGGAGAAAGAGAAAATGTATTTATTTATACTAACTGTAAACAGCTAAGTGCTTACAAATTTACTCTCCATTTTTTCAGAGAAGCACAGTCTGAAATGGATGGCAGTAACTGCAAAGTGATTGCTCCTCTCCTAACTCCAAGACACCGAAGGATAGTCACCAAAGATGGCCACAGCACACTTCAGATGGATGGTGCTCAAAGAGGCCTTGCATATCTGCGAGATGCTTGGGGGATCCTCATGGACATGCGCTGGCGCTGGATGATGCTAGTCTTTTCTGCTTCTTTCGTTGTCCACTGGCTTGTCTTTGCAGTGCTCTGGTATGTTCTAGCTGAGATGAATGGTGATCTGGAACTAGATCACGATGCCCCACCTGAAAACCACACTATCTGTGTCAAGTACATCACCAGTTTCACAGCTGCATTTTCCTTCTCCTTGGAGACACAACTCACAATTGGCTATGGGACCATGTTTCCCAGTGGTGACTGTCCAAGTGCAATCGCCCTTCTTGCCATACAAATGCTCCTAGGCCTCATGCTAGAAGCTTTTATTACAGGTAATGTTTTTTTTTTTTAATTATCAGTGTTTTGGAAAAGAAACTGTCAGTTAGTTACAAGAAATTATGCTACAGAGTAATTTATGTGCATTAATTATATGGAACTTACATTTGTAATTATAACTGAATTTACATTTTACACTTCTTAAGCAAAAAAGGATAATTATGATGATGACTTGAGTAACGAGAATGTACCAAAATTTTATACACAGAAGATCTGAAATAGGGGAATCAAACAGAGATGTGTTGGTTTGGTTTGGTTTTAGGTTAAACATGGTTTTGCTCAGGGTCTGCTCCCACTGGTACTTGGAGGATCACATAGTCCCAGGGAACACCGTAGATCTCCAGTATGCAAAGCAAGCATACTAGTTCTTTAACACTTATTTTACCTAACAAAGAATTCTTTTTTTTTGGGGGGGAGAGGAATATAGAATTTTACTGAGTTCATCTTTTCAACATTCATTCATTACAGTGAGCCCAGAACATCACAGCCAGCATTACATTTTAGAGAATAACTTGAATATTCTTAGCAAAATATGCAAGCAATATGGACTCAATGATAAAATTCTGCTTAGAAATCTGCCAATAAGGAAGTTTTTCCTCTAAGAAAGTAGGGGGTCAGTGTCCTCTTGGATATCAATACGACTAAAAAATAAAAATGAAACCACTCCTGGTAGTTCTTAGCAGACCAGTTGGTGCCAGGGATCAAACCTGGGCCAGCCACATGCAAGGCAAGCACCTTCTTCACGGTCCTTTCTCTCTGACCCAAGAAAGCCCAGTTCTAGCACACAGGTAAGCCAGAGGTCATATGAAGGCTCGTTTAAATCAAGTACCAATGTACTGCCAACTGGGTCTACAACATGCAACAAATCATTTTAACTATACAAGATTCTTAAATAGGCTAATCACAAGATAAAATTTAGGGGAACTGTAAATATAGATGGAAAAAAAATACCATCACTCACCCCACCCCAAGTCCTTGACCTGATATTTAATCCTTCAATGCTTGCTTACTTGGTTGATTGTTTTGGGTGATGCTGTAGATCAAACTCAGGTTTCAAGTACATAAGGCATATGCTATGCTGCTGAGCCACATCCCAGCACTGGTGTTTCACTTGGTTATAAATATCAATATAACAAAAAAAATAGTATCAATAATATGTGACTCTGACACAAACAGTACTCATTGGTATTTTTACAGCATATACTATACTAATACTTCAAAATAATAAGTATTAAGCCCACCAGTATATTATTGGATGCATTAATAAAGCACATATATAGTACTCTACTATAATATTTTGTCTAACTGGATTTCAATATATTTGGTTTTCTCTGTATGTATTTTACCTTATTACATTTAAAACACCACTCTAATAAGAGATCCAGAGGTTTCACCAGCCTGGGAACAAGATCTGCAGCAAAAAAAAAGTAATTAAGAAACCCTGATCTACAGCCCAGGAATATAAGGGGTTTGGTGTGCACCAAAAGTGCCTTCTTTAAAAAAAGAGGTGTATGTGTGTATGGATTTGTGTGTGATGTGAGAAATATAAGATATTTTAATGTAGCATTCACTTTACAAACCTCCTCCTTGAACCAAATAATTCCACCCTGAATTTAATCTCCCCTCCAACTAGAAGTACTCTAACTACAAATTGCATTTATTTTCTATTGCATTTTTTTAAAAGCAGGGGTAGTAACATTTAATGACCATTCTTTGACTTCTAAGAAACAAAAGGATAAATTGTATGTTTCTATGAACAAAATGAGTTTTAAAATACTGTATATGTTTGAAATTTGGGGGGTGGAGTTACTCATGGCTCTGTGTTCAGGGATCATTTCCAGTAATGCTTAAGGGAACATGTGGTGTTAAGGGTCAAATCCAGGGCTCCAGTATGTAAAGCAAGAGCTCAGTCTATTGAGCTATTTTACCAGCTCCTATTCTGAAATTTTCTTCAGGTCTATCAAAACTATGAGATTAACAATAAGTTCAATTCTTTACTTTTTTGGAAGATAGAGCACTAAGGGACATATCTGATAAGCTCTACTCATTCAGAAAAGGTATTGATATTTAAGTGTCCATTCTAAAAAAAATTCAATGGTTTCTAATTTAGGTGCCTTTGTGGCGAAGATTGCCCGGCCAAAAAATCGAGCTTTCTCTATTCGCTTTACTGATTTAGCAGTAGTAGCCCACATAGATGGCAAACCTAATCTAATCTTCCAAGTGGCCAACACTCGACCTAGTCCTCTGACCAGTGTCCGCGTCTCAGCTATTCTCTATCAGGAAAGAGAAAATGGTGGGCTCCGCCAGACCAGTGTGGACTTTCACCTGGATGGCATCAGTTCTGAGGAATGTCCATTCTTTGTCTTTCCACTAACCTACTACCACTCCATTATACCGTCAAGTCCTCTGGCTTCTCTGCTCCAGCACGAAAATCCTCCCCATTTTGAATTAGTCGTGTTTCTCTCAGCAATGCAAGAAGGTACTGGAGAAATCTGTCAGAGAAGGACCTCTTATTTGCCCTCTGAGATCATGTTACATCACTGTTTTGCATCTCTGCTGACCCGAGGTTCCAAAGGTGAATACCAAATCAAAATGGAGAATTTTGACAAGACTGTTCCTGAACTTCCAACTCCTCTGGTCTCTAAAAGCCCAAACAGGACTGATCTGGACATTCACATCAATGGACAAAGCATGGACAATTTTCAGATCTCTGAAACAGGACTGATAGAATAAGGTGTATTTCATGGTCCTCTATTTTTAATGTAGAAAATATACCAGCCAAGCTATGCAGCTACGTCTCCTTCAATCTGACTTTTTTTCTAATGCTGATTACGTTGCTCTGAATACATCACAGTAATCTTTCCAATGACCATAAGAATGGCCATATTAATGGCCCACAATAAATATTCTGGAATTGTGACGTTCTACGTGATGACTTTTCATCTACCGAAATCCATGCAACTCAACATGAAAGATAAACAAGTTATACTGGTAAAAATTAGAACTAATGTGGTAAAAGTGATAGTAAGGCTTCATTTTCCTCATCAGTTGAAGTAACAACTCTGTTTCAAACCCCCTGAGTGGAATGATGCTTTCACAATATTTAACAACATCTTTTAAAATTGTTGTATTTTCAAGACAATCAGGATCATTCCTCTAATTCTTTACACCACAAAAGTAAGTCTTAGTCTCTTAATTTTTATCAAGACCAAAAATTAACAAAATCAGGAATAGATATATATATTAACTCTAAAATCATTTAATCATGCCGTTCAAGCACAAAAAAATGCATTTGTGTGACAAAAGAAGATAAACTCGAGCCCAAATAGATTATAAAGGCAAAGTGATGTAAAACTACTTTAAAGCTACTTGTATAATATTTTATTTTAAAATTATAATTAACTATGACTTCTAACCTAAGTAAAATCATTCTCTTCCTACCTATGATCCTAATACATTCAATGGTGTCAGAAACCACAATGGTTCTAAATACCCAAAAAGTGTAAATATATTTAAGTTTTTGTAGATATAAGGGTTTAGTTAGCTATAATTTAACTTAGGAGAAACGTCTTCACTAAAGTAAAAAATAATTAGGCAACATAGTATTTTCAAACCCAAATTCCTGTTTCCAACTTCAAACAGTTTTTTCTATAAACATAAAATGAGTGTTTATTCACCAGTAGGAGGCTGAACTAGATAAACCCTATTATGTCCTTCCAAATCTAATACTCCATGAAAATTATGCTTTCTTCGCTTCATTTTTTAATTTTATACATATGAAAAGCACTATTTCCCCTTAACTCTGATTTACAAATATCCTTAAATCCATTAAGTCTATTCTTTCAACTAAAAAAACCCCAAACTGGCCTCAATGTAAACAAGAACCAAGTCACCCTATTAGAGTTCAAATAGATTTGTTGCTACTCTTCTGAAATTTCCCTTATTCCATATTATGTGAGAAAAGGGAAAGATGTCCCTCCTCACTGGTGATGACTTAAGGGGGAATTATCCCTTGAAAATTATACTCCTGAAAATTGACAGGCAGTTATGAGAGTGAGGCACAGCAGTGAGGCTCATTGTTTCACCCTCTGACGAAAAGGAAAAGAAAATAAAGAACATCTTTGCAGTGATCTAAGACTGATAACAGCAGAAGAATATCAAGGACAAAGAAACTTAATCATTATGAACTTTGGCTGTTGGAAAATCTTAGGAATTCTTAAGTACTAGCCAGACCAGACCAAATGACTTCTTTCAAACCCCAGACTGTAATAACACATGTAGCCAGAATTCTTTTTATAATAAAGTAACAAGATTCACCTAACCTGTGAAAATAAAGTCATACTGAAGATTTACATGGTATGTTTTTCCTAAGAGTTCTGCATGATTTACGTAGATCAGAAACAATTTCAAGTTAAGTTCAGCTGCCCACAATGACACCACAAGGAAATAAATTAGCAAGAACTGGGACCAAATATCCCCTAGAGATGCAACCTATTCCCTATTCTCACCATATTCTAATAATTAATCTACACAATCACAGGACATCTGACAGATGGCACTGCCTCTACACATGTTCCCCCAAAACTACTAGTGTACTAATGCCATTTAATAAATGTGTCACAAACAAATGAGAAACACAATCAGCAGTTTTGTTTAAAAGGTTAGAGACCTTATGGAGAACATCACTCATTAATTCTCACTTACTTCAAAGCATCTGTTTACAGATTAAGGATTACACTTTCTGTAAAGACAGGATTATCCTTTTAGGAAACTAGAATGCAAAGGAAAAGGAAATTCCCAGAGGTAGAATTACAGCTCTGATTCCTGGTTGGTTGCACTGAGCTAGCGCTACCCTGGACCACCAGTAAGACCAAACTGAAACCAATTTTAAAAGTGCTCTTGGAAAACAAGGCAGATAGGCATAATATCTCTTATGTAAGTAGTTACTAAGACCCATAAACCCAAGTTTTAAATAACCGACTGTAGTATAGAGGTAGCGCGTTTACCTTACACACAGTCAATCCAGGACAGACCTGGGCCAGGAATGATTTCTGAGCTCAGAACAAGGAGTAATGAGCAACAAGGAGTAATTGCCTGATGTGCCCCACCCCCCCAAAAAAAAACATTCAAAAACACCTTAATTGGCATCTCACTGAGTTAAACTTATTGATTTCATCCAGATTGTCTTTATTTGGGGGTAGTTTTTTAACGTCACCTTCACTCAATCACACAATGAAATGGTCATCAGAACTGATCCCCCTAAGCCAGGGGTCTCAAACTCAATTTACCTGGGGGCCACAGGAGGCAAAGTCGGGGTGATCCTTGAGTTCAAAGTCAGTAGTAAGCCTTGAACATTGGGGGGTGTGACCCAAACAACTAAAACAAAACAAAAAGGATTCCTCTAGGGCAGAGCCACAAAATGTTGTAAGGGCCGGAAGCGGCCTGCAAGGCGGTGAGTTTGAGACCCCTGCCCTAAGCAGTAATCAATTCCCACTGAATAAAAAATAGGCTATCATTTTCACAGGCTTCCCTCACTTCAACACTCACCTCCTCACACTTCAATGCTCACCTGGGTTACTACAATTCTCACTCATTTGATCTGTAATCCTACTTGTTTCTCCCCACAAAAGCAACTAACACATGATATAAACCCCAGTTATTATACCCCAGTACTGTACTTGTACTCTCTCCCAACTATTATTCAAATCATCTTAACTTTATGTCATAGAACATCTTACAACTGGTTAAAGGATCAATGTGCCCCAATGAACTAGTTTAACACTGATATTCTGAAAGAATGAAAAATACTATTATGAGCAATTATGTTTAGTCCAGGAGAGGAGAGGAAGAGGGGGTGGTATTGAAAGGGGGGCCAAGGGGTTAAGTCAATAAACTAAAGCAAGTGTTTTGTCAAAAAGCATCAATGGGGGAGCCGGGAGGTGGTGCAGGAGGTAAGGTGCCTACTACCTTGCCTGCGCTAGCCTAGGACGTACTGCGGTTCGATCCCCTGGTTCCCATATGGTCCCCCGTGCCTGCCAGGAGCGACTTCTGAGCACATAGCCAGGAGTAACCCCTGAGCGTCATTGGGTGTGGCCCAAAAATAAAAAATTAAAAAAAAGCATCAATGGAAGTCATTATGAAATATCTGAATATATATGTGGACACGACCTTGATTTATATGCATATATGTGTGCTTGTATGCAAACGCGCGACACACACACACACACACACACACACACTTTTCCAAGCTATATGCATATATGTGTGCTTGTATGCAAACGCGCGACACACACACACACACACACACACACACACACACACTTTTCCAAGCTGCTCCCTTTCTCCACTCCATTTGTGACCACACTTTGTAATGTTCAGAGCTAATTGCCAGCTCTGCATTCAGAGATCCCACCTGAAAAGCCTCAGAAGACCATATGTGATGCGAAGGGCTGAAATGAATCAGCTACAAACCAGGCAAGCATCCCTGTACTATATAACCCAATTTCTCAATATTCTTTTCTGTTTGATGTTTTGGAGCCATACAGCAATGCTCAGAAGGGTTTCTCCTGGCTCTGCACTCAGGAATAACTCCTGACGGGTTGGAGGACCATATGTAGTGCGGGTGATTGAACCCCAACCAGCTAAGTCAAGTACCTTATCTGCTGTACTATCTCTTTGACCTTCAAAAACTATACTCAGGGGCCAGAACAATGTCACTAGAGGTAAGGCATTGCCTTGCAAGCACTAGCCTAGGACGAACCACGGTTCAATCCCTGGCATCCCATATTGGCCCCCTAAGCCAGGAGTAATATCTGAGCTCATAGCCAGGTGTAACCACTGAGCATCAACGGGTGTGGACCAAAAACAAAACAAAACAAAACAAAAAATCTCTATACTCTTCATAGAGGGTACCTTGGGAAATTATTCCAATTGAATTAATAGCTAAGATGATGATGGCACGAAGTCCTGAGAACATCCTATGCCCACTGGGAAAAATAACTTAAATGTATCTTTTTTTTTTGCGGGGGTGCGGGGGGTCCACACCTGGCAGCTACTCACTCAGGGGTTACTCCTAGCTCTACGCTCAGAAATCGCTCCCGGCAGGCTCAGGGAATCATATGGGATGCCAGATTCAAACCACTGTCTTTCTGTATGCAAGGCCTTACCTCCATGCTATCTCTCCGACCCCAAATGTATCTATTTTTAATGTAAAGCTCTGTATATACTAATTTATTCTCATAAAAAAGAAGCACTACTTTTCCATGGCAACCCAAGTCATATCTAGAGTTTTAATAATTGTGTTAATAATTTCCTCCTTAAATTTGTCCACTAAACTCATACAGATCAGGTCTAATTCCTCTTTCACATGACTGCTAAGCAAATATTTATTGAGAGTGACCCTACAAGCCCTCTTCTCTCCTGTCCAGTTTTGTCTCTATGTAAACAGTCCCATTTTCATGCAATCTCCCATCACAGGAGCTTCAAATGTTCCAAGGTATAGATCGTTTCAAGAGGTCCCAGGACTAAATACATGCAAAGAAAGGTCTCTGCATTTGAAAACATGCAAAGGAAGATCTCTGGCTTAAGGAAGACATTTTAGTTCTTAAAGATGTTTTGCTTTTGTTATCTGAAGTGACAGAAATCGAACTCAAACCTCTTTAAAGATGCCAAGGAATACACTTTGCTACCAAGCTACACCACCAGCCCACATTAGATATATACCACTGCCTTACTGATTTGTGTTTAAGCAGAATCAGCTGATGGGGCTGTACCTTTAAACACCCATAGTCCCATCAAGATGTTATTCCACAGTTATTCAGTACTTTATAGGCCTTTAAGCAAGACTATTTTCTGCTGTTAAAACTCCTTTTTTTTAAATTAGGTTTGAAATCTTTTTTCATCTTAATTACGACCCCAACTGCAATAATTCTGCTCTGTAGTTACCCCTTTAAAACACTGGATATAATCTTATCACACACCAATGCTGTCACCCAAAAATAAATTTAGTGCCTAGCACAATACAACTATGAGCAAGAATTTGGTAACTGATAAGTAATAATGACTCAAAATACTCTTTCTAATGTAGTCCTAAAAATTCAAAAAGGCATTACTTTCTCTATTCATTATACTTAATGACTTTTCTTCCCCTACTCCCTTGATGGTGAACCTATGGCATGCACGCCAGCGGTGGCACACGAAGGCCTTGCAGCTGGCACTCGAGATGGTCCACAATTAAGGTATGCGGCGTGGCGGGAGGCGAGTGTGCCGGTGTCTGCTTTGCAGCTCATCTGGCAACAGGGCCAGACTGGCCATTGGGAAGACCAGACATTGTGTAGCAGTTTGGGCACTCAGGCTCAAAAGGGTTAGCCATCACTGCCCTATTCCCTCCCCCCTACCCCATCTTCCTATCTCATGCTAGACAGAGCCCGAGTCTCAAACATGCAAGGCAGGCAGTTCTAGTGCTAAGACAAACCCTTTTACAGTCTTTTCCCTCTTTTCTTTCTTCCTTTTTTTTTGGCGGGGTGGGCATAGGATGAGGTTGTGGGAGGTTGGGCCTCACCCAGCAGTGTTTAGGGATTAAGTTACTGACCCTTGATCATGCTCAGGAGACCATTTACAGTGCTGGGAATGGAACTAGGATTGGTGGATACGAAGTAACTTCACCCCTGTACTAACTTTTAGTATCTCTCTCTCTCTTTCTTTTTTTTTTTTGTTTTTTGTTTTTTGTTTTTGAGTCATACCCGGCAGTGCTCAGGGGTTACTCCTGGCTCCATGCTCAGAAATTGCTCCTGGTAGGCACGGGGGACCATATGGGGCACCGGGATTCGAACCGATGACCTTTTGCATGAAAGGCAAACACCTTACCTAAATGCTATCTCCCAGGCCCCCTTTTAGTATCTCTTTGAGACTAATAGCTTGCCTTTCACTTTTCCCAACCCCTGTCTCTACCATTTGGGCCACACCCAACAATGGTAAAGGACTAGTGGTTCTCCTCTGAGAGATCTCTCCTAGCAGGGCTCAAGAAACATTATGGAGTTTCATGGAGCAAATTCAAGTCAGGTGCATGCAAGAAAGGCACCCTGCCACTGTACAACTTTTCTTTAATTATAAATACAAAATAACTGGCACATTAATATGACAATTAGGCAGACTGTTATAGCTATTTAAAATAATCTGCAATGTTGAAAATGATCTGCAAATTTCTGATATTAATATGTAACATATATACTAATTACTACTTTTAGATACAATCAGAGAACAAATTTGATACTTCTAGGAATTTAGAACTTGTAGGGTAATTTTCATAATTCAAAGTGTACCATGAATTGGCGTTAATTTTCTCTCAGATTATCCATGTTTTATGTCTACTAGCAGTTCCTAAGTTAAGTATTAGAAAACCTGTAATTATAATATAAAATTTTGATTAGTTCGGGGCTGGGCGGTGGCGCTGAAGGTAAGGTGCCTGCCTTGCCTGCGTTAGCCTAAGACGGACCACGGTTCGATCCCCCGATTTCCCATATGGTCCCCCAAGCCAGGAGCGACTTCTGAGCGCATAGCCAGGAGTAACCCCTGAGCATCACTGGGTGTGGCCCAAAAACCAAAAAAAAAAAAAAAACTACTCAAATCTTTGGGGCCAGGCGGTGGCGCTGGAGGCAAGGTGCCTGCGCTAACCTAGGACGGACCGTGGTTTGATCCCCCGGTTCCCATATGGTCCCCCGTGCCTGCCAGGAGCGACTTCTGAGCGAATAGCCAGGAGTAACCCCTGAGCGTCACCGGGTGTGCCTCCCCCCCAAAAAAAAAAAAATACCAAAAAAAAATTTTTTTTTGATTAGTTCACCACAAATAAGGAAATCTTGCGGGGCCAGGTGGTGGCGCTGGAGGCAAGGTGCCTGCCTTGTGTGTGCTAGCCTACAAACGGACCTCGGTTCGATCCCCCGATTTCCCATATGGTCCCCCAAGCCAAGAGCGACTTCTGAGCGCATAGCCAGGAGTAATCCCTGAGCGTCACTGGGTGTAGTCCAAAACAAAACAAAACAAAACAAAACAAACAAACAAACAAAACATATATATAGGAAATCTTGTTTGACATTTCTCCTAATTAGTCCTATGTGATTTATTTTGAATGTTCTCATCGCAAGAGAAAAAAGTTATACCTTAAAAAGGTGAAAACAGGGGCCGGGCGGTGGCACTGGAGATAAGGTGCCTGCACTAACCTAGGACGGACCATGGTTTGATCCCCTGGTTCCCCATATGGTCCCCTGTGCCTGCCAGGAGCGACTTCTGAGCAAATAGTCAGGAGTAACCCCTGAGCGTCACCGGGTGTGGCCCAAAAAAAAAAAAAGGTGAATACATTATTATTAAATTAATATTCAGTTTCAGCCTTTGCTGACAGAAAACAAACATTCTATCTACCATCTTCCCTAATTCCTCAAATTGTTAGATTCTAACTACACTGGAATAGGGGTTAGTAGATTTCTTTTTAAATTGTATTTTCAGTAAATAAAACAGCCTTAATGAAGAGTATTTTCCTGATAAAAAAACACAAGGGACCTAAAAAAAAAAAAAGAAATCCTCAGCTGTAGCCATCATCCCTGTGTTTTTATACTACAGTCCTCAAGTAATCCTGGAATTCAAACTTGAGCAATGCTACAACTCCACCTGCTGGAGACATGCTGGCTCTTTACCCCTATCTGAATGAAAAGGGTGAGATACGAAGCCAGGGTTCCTCAAACTCTTTAAACAGGGGACAGTTCACTTCCCTCACAACGTTGAAGGACTGAAGTATTTTTAAAAATAGTATGAACAAAGTGTCACATGACTGTAGTCTGAGGACCCTTGCCCGAGACTGAGAGGAATGGTTGAGAGACAGAGAGAAGGAGGGGAGGCCAACGGTGCAGCACACATCCCATATATGTATGCCATTGCAGGCCCAGGACCAGTTGGCTGCTAAGCAGGACAGGCAATGGCCACAAAAATACTCAGCAGGCCAGAGAAATTCCTTCGGCGGGCCGCATGTGACCTGCAGGCCATAGTTTGAGGACCCCTGAATTCTGTGTACAAGAGCACAGAAGTTCAGATAAAATGGTTTCAAAGCAGTCACAAAGCCTTACCTACATCTTTTCGTCCTGGCTTTTCAAAACGTCTGTCACCCCTAGAAAAACAAAGAAAGCTTCAACAAAAATTGAAAATAGTATCAGATTGTCAACCATGAGATAAACTTTTCTATTGTTCTTTAGCAGAATTCAATTCTACATTAGAACACATGCATAATCGTGCCTAATACGTGAGCCAAAAAAAAAAAAAAAAAAAAAAAAAAACCACATTGATGGGGAACAAACACCCCCGTGGTCACACCAGGAGCTCATTTCTACTAACAAGGGCATTTAAGAGTATAGTTTTATATGCAACTCTTAGAAGTTATTTTCCACATCATTAAAATCATCCTAAAGGAATAGTCACAAAATCTTTGATGTTTATATATATTTTAAAGACCAGACTGATAGCTTTCAGTTTGTTTCAAATGCAGCTGAACAATTAGCCTTGCTTGTTTTAAGACTTCATATATAGTCAGAATAGAAAAAATGCTGTAATAGCAAAAATCAACCAAATGTCAATACATCCCACAAATGCTAAAGAGCAAATCTAATAAATTATGGTGGAGGCATTAACAAATTCAATTACTAACTTAGAACGTTTCTTCCTTTAGGGATCAGAGAGAGTACAGTGAGCAGGGATTTTTACCTCGAAATCCCAAGGCTGATTCTAGGCACCACATATGGTTTCTTTAGTGTGATCACTGACACAGCACAGGAATAAACTCTGAGCAAGAACCATTTGCAATGTGGGGAAGAGGGGATTTTAAGTACAGTGGGCATTTGCCAAGCATGCAGCTGACTCAAGTTTGATCCCATATGGTCCTTACAAGAGTGAACCCTGAGCACAGAGAGAGCCCGGAATAAAGCCCTGAACACTGTTGAGTGCATGTGTGTCTCTCTCCCTCAATCCCTCAGGGAGATAGGGAGAGGATGGGAAGGATGGAAAGAGAGAGATAAAAGGGCAAAGGAAGGAAGAAAGCAAAGGAATTGACATTTTTTCCCTTGTGGCACCAGGGATTTGAACCCAGGGTCCCACGTACACAAGGCAAGTAGTCCAAGGCTAAACTATATAAACCCTTAGGCAAATGAGCTTTTTAATGTTAAGAACCTTTATATGAAGATATAAATCTTTTCATTACCTTTCCTCCCAGCTTTGCGACCTATGCATTTCCCTGCTACCACCACGACCAAACACACCCTCTACTTCATCAAAGCTTCTTTGGTAGAAACCACATTCACCTCTGCCTCTGCCTGAAAATAAGAAAACAGAAAAAAATATAATAGTAAGCTGTCTATAGTTGGCATGTTTTCAACACAGAGATTAAGCTTTGAAGTTCTATCTTTTTACAAAGCAGGATGCCTATATTTAAATATTTTATACATTGCCAGCCTAAAGTAAATCAGCTCTTATGGGGCCTAGGTTCAATCCCCAGCAACCCATTTGGTCCCAAGCAGAGCCAGAAGTAATCCCTGAGTTCAGAGCCAAGAATAAGTGTTGAGCACCACCAGGTGTGGCCCAAAAACAAACAAACAAACAATAAAGATCAGTAAACCATTACTATAAATTATTTTCTACAGAATTATTCCAACAAAAGTAGATAAATTGGAGATTTCCAGGATAAGATAATGCACAAAAACAAAGAACAGATCCTGAACGATTTCTCTAATCCCAGAGAAAGGACAATAGATAAGCTGAACACCAAACTGCCAACTTTACGAATATTATTATTTAAGGATGTTTCACAAAGGCCAGGGTTATGGGCTCAGCAGTAGAACATGTCTCCTATGGGTTTGATCCTTAGCACCACACCGTGCTTCTTCCATTCCTCCCGCAAAATACTCAAAAGCAACCACGTCATGGGGGCCGGAAAGATAGCATAGCACTAGGGCGTTTGCCTTGCACGCAACTGAACCAGTACAGAGAGTGGTTTGAATTCCGGCATCCTGCATGATCTCCTGTGTCTGACAGGATCAATTTCTAAATGAACAGCCAGGAGTAACCCCCTAGTGTCCCAAAACAAAACAAAACAAAACAAAAAAGCAACTAAGCCATTTTTTCCTCTTTTGCTCAAATCATGAGAAAAGAGTTAGGTTTGAGGGGTTGGAGTAATAGCATAGTGGGTAGAGCATTTGCCATGCACATGACCCACCTGGGTTTGATCCCCAGTATACATATGGTCTCCAGAGCCTGCTAGAAGTACTTTTTGAGTACAGATCCAGGAGTAACACTTGAGAGTCACTGAATGTACCCCAAAACAAAAGAATAATTTTGAGATTGAATTCAAAGCAGAGTTGATAAGAGTAGGTGTGTGAAGATAGTTAGAGGTTCTAATGCATCAAGCATAAACTTTTCTCTTTGAAAAGCAAATTTGGGAGGTCAGCGAGGTGGCGCTAGATGTAAGGTGTCTTCCTTACAAGCCCTAGCCAAGGAAGGACCGTGGTTCGATCCCCCGGCGTCCCATATGGTCCCCCCAAGCCAGGGGCAATCTCTGAGCGCTTAGCCAAGAGTAACCCCTGAGCATCAAATGGGTGTGCCCCCCCAAAAAAAAGAGAAAGAGGAAGAGAGGGAGGGAGGGAGAGGGAAAGAAAGGAAGGAAGGAAGGAAGGAAGGAAGGAAGGAAGGCAGGAAGGCAGGAAGGCAGGAAGGCAGGAAG
>PVKC010001626.1:0-48958 GCA_004027635.1 Crocidura indochinensis | reverse complement strand
AATATTCTTCTTTATGTTGTTTATTTGCTGTTGATGTGATCACATGGGAGTAAAAACGCCACCTCCAATTTTTTTAAAAGATAAATTAAAAGGAAAAATGATTGCAGTGACTTTGGAATGAAGTAATTTGATTTGGTAGCCAAAGAGACAACAGAGCTCTCTCCTTGGGCTGGAATGCTTGCTTTGTATTCCAGAGGGCCAGGTTCCATCTACAAAGTAACATGGTCCTCTGAGCTAGGAGTAGTCCCTGAGTTATGCCAAGTATGACTCCAACCCCTTGTCCCTAAAACACATTCAAAAGATTAATCTGGGGCAGGAGAGGAAGCACAGCGGTAGGGTGTTTGCCTTGCATGTGGCTGACCCAGAATGGACCTGGGTTCGATTGCTGGCATCCCATATGGTCCCTTAAGCCTGCCAGGAGCGATTTCTGAGTGTGATACCAGGAGTAATCCCTGAACACCTAAGAGTGTGGCCCAACCCCACTCCCCAAAGAAAAACCCAAACCCCAAAAGATTAATCTGACTTAAACCATGGGTCTAGGTTTTGGTAATTTGTAGTAAAGTATTCTGAACTAAGTGTTTAACCTCTTAGCCATTTTGGAAACACCCATGGGATAAGGACTCCTCTCAAGGTGGAGTTAATGAAGTAATTCAAGTTACCCACTCTCCTAGCCTCACTCCAGGGAAGGTAGTCAGGGCAGGGCTGGGTATTTTTATGACTTGGAGTTGGTGAACTGTTTAGCAGGGAAGGAGCAGGATAAATAGAGTTGGATGTGTAAAAAAGACCTACTTTGACTAGATAGAACCCTTTTCCAAAGAGACTTTTCCAGAACAAAAGCCAAACTGCCTCAGACAGTTGTGTTTGATTGTGAACATGGTGAAAACAAAGATTCAAAAGTGATTTCACAAGAACTGTTAAACAGGGGAGGGAGAGGGATTCATTGGAGGAGGGTGGGAAGAGGGAGTAGGAGAGGAAGAAAGTGTGGGCTGTCAGCTGGAGGTGCATCTTCCAGAATTCAAATTGGGGAACACCTCTAACATGAACTGAAAGCATCTTTTTTGATTTCTAAGGTAGTAGATTTTCAAGTGGACCCAGGAATCTGTGCGATGTCTTTGAGAGAAAGATCCTGGGAAATTCTGAAATGGAGCCAAAAGTGGGGAGTAAGAGCCCCCTGGACGATGTCATTACTTGAAATTGAGCAGCTGTTTTGGCGTTTTTAAGTTCTGCTATCCATTTGGTGTGCAACCCCAGGAAAATCGCTTAACCTTTTTCTACCTTCCTTGACTCAGTCTTTTGAAAGACAAGGCATAAAGGATAAACATCCGACCTACTTTACACGGTTGCTGTTAAGAATAACTTTTAAAAATCACCAGAAAAGTACTGTGTCAATAGAAATTGCTCTATAAACGTCTTTTTAAAAAATGCAATTTTCTAACACAGTTTAAACACAAATAGTCTCGTTGAGTGCATCAGCTCAAGTATGTGTATGAGATGACAAGGTATCGTGATGGCCAAAACCCAGAGCGCAAGGTTGTAATGTCTTTTTTATGTGCCTCATCATTAAAGACAAAAATAATGCTGATGCTAGTCCCTAGAATCTATAGCTTCAAATTTGGTTTCTTGTATATTTTTAATAGCCTACTCCCACACATTTGAAAATTGAATTAGAAAATAAATTACTTCAATCATTATTGCTGCACTGTTCTTCCTTCCTCCCCCAGTCTATCAATTCAAGCCTTGCCCCTTCTGTCACATCTGCATCTTTGAGTTTGCTAAAGACCTCTTAAGTGACTGTGCAGCTGCAAAGCTGGCCAGGACACAATTAGTTTATCCCTTGGTGCAAATGGTACTTTGCTCTCTCATTTCTGCAATTTACCCATCAGGGCTATTGTATTGTAGGTCCCCTCTTCCCCCCATTTCCACCTTCTTCTTCCAGAGGCTCAAATGATTGGAGACTCAGTGCATCTTACAAACTCAGTTTCTTCCCAGACATCAGTGGCAGGCTTGTTGTGGTGGTGACAATTACTAGCCAGGAGAGATTGGGAAGTCTCTGGTATTTCAAGGGAATGATTCAGAATGCCTGTCTTGGTATTTATGTCTTATTTTATATATATATAGGTGGCAGTATGGAGCAAGCATTTTGACACTGGACAGAACAGGTTTGGGTCATACACTCATTGGGGTCTTAGACAATAGAGTTGAACTCACCAAGTCTCAATAACCTCTGCTTTATCAATGTTAATGCTTCTGTATCCCACTGGTGACTCACAGTTTAATGTGGTTTGATTCACATAAATTGCAGCATCCAATTTAGTGTTAATCTGGTCATGTGAATAGTTATAGTTTGATAGAGATGCTGTGAAGGGCTCTGTCAAATAGGAAAAACAAACAAACAAACAAACAAACTCTTTTGGTCCTGTTACAGTTTTACTTCCAGATCTGAGCAGTCTTTTTCTGTTTGTTTGTTTGTTTTGTTTTGCGGCTGCACCCAGCAGGGCTTAGGGATTATTCCTGGTTCTGCTCTCAGAAATGGTTCTTGGTAGGCTCAGGGACTATATAGATGCTAGGGATCAAACCTAGGCCTGTCCTGGGTTGGCATTGTGTAAGGCAAACGCACTACCACTGTGTTGTCACTCCTGCTTCAATCTGAGCCATCTTAACTACTGATAAAGGCAGTAATGCTTTGCAGAAATCTAAGACAAACCAGGTGAATGAAATGGGCTTATGAGTTTGGCTTACTCTCCAGTGAAATATTGTTAAACCTCTAAACCAGTGAATTTATCTTTACACGTTGCTTATATTTTTCTGGTTTCCTCTTCATTTATATTTTGCTACCAAGCCTGTGTGAACTATATTTTGCTACTATGTCAGTGTACACATTTAGTTTTGGATAGAGATAAACTATACAGAGTGATGATGCTATGTTGTTGATTTTTTCTTTTGCACTGTTTTTTTTATAGGTTCTGAGAGTGCAAGTTTGATTGTCAAGCAAATACCTATCTCCATTATTAAATATTGTCCATCACAAAATTTTCAATCACCTTTTTTTCCTGCTACTCACTTGATGTCTGTTGACAATAGATGATGGCAAAACCTTTATCAGTTCCTCACTCTGGGCAATATACATGGGATTAGGTAAAATTGAAAATAAGAGGAACAATTTTGAATGTTCTCTTGACTAGCTCTATTGGAAGCTGTATTAATAAAAATGTCAGTCTCCATGTTCTTGTGGAGTTTTTTTGAGGGGGTTGGAAGGCTGGGGGAGTGGTGAAAGAGTAACACCCAGCAGAACTCATGGTTTACTCTTGTACCATATATAATATTAATATATTAATTAATATATATGTCCTTAGTTTGCAATTTGCATGTTCTTTCGTATCATTTATACTCTTAAAGTAACACTGGAAAGATATCCCTCAAACTACAGAAAAGTGTGTTTTCCCACACTATCCTTTTTATTGATTTATTTTTTTTATGGTTTTTGGGTCACACCCGGCAGTGCTCAGGGGTTACTCCTGGCTCCATGTTCAGAAATTGCTCCTGGCAGACACGGGGGACCATATGGGGCACCGGGATTCGAACAGATGACCTTTGACCTTTTGCATGAAAGGCAAACGCCTTACCTCCATGCTATCTCCCGGCCCCCCCCCTTTTTTTTTAATTGATTGATTGATTGGTTTTGGATCACACCTGGTGACACTCAGGTTACTCCTGGCTCTGCACTCAGAAATTGCACCTGACAGGCTGGGGCCCTATATGGATGCCATGAATCGAACCAGGTCACTCCTGGGTAAGCCACATGCAAGGCAAACGCCCTACTGCTGTGTTCTCTCTGCCCACCCCCTCACTATCTATTGAGTCAGGAATTAATTAGTCTTTAGAAGCATTCCCCCAAATTGACAGGAAATACAGAATTTTTCACACTCCTTGAGATAAGCCAATTTGCCAAATGCTTTCCTAGGGTGACCACCTGTTCCTGGGGTTTGAAGTATCCTATTTTAGACAAATTTAGGGTCTATTTTTTCTATATGCTTTTTATTGAAGAACTATGAGCTGCAAAGTTAATCATGATTGAGTTTTGGGCATACAATGTTTTTTTGGTTTTAATTAAATCACTGTGAGATACAAAGTTTAAAAGTTGTCAATTGTTGAGTTCTGGTCATACAATGTTCTAACTTCCATCCATTCACCAGGGTTCATTACTGCTACTTCCCAAACATCACTTCTTTTGTCTTTGGATTTTATTTTTGTACCATGCTTTATAAATATCCTTTAGATGTGTATGGTCATTCTATATACCTCTCTGTTTATTTTTTGTAGAAGTGTTTTCATTGTTTATTATTCTACCATTCATAGTTGTAACATTATTTCAAGATGTTGGTACCATAAAAAGGGAACCTGTTTCATATAAATAATGATTTAAATCATGTTATCACCTACTGGTGATTGCCTATTTTTATGCCCATCTTTTTCATGAAGGTCTTTTATGCTCATCTTTTCCATTACACTATATTTATCTTATAATGGAATATGGTAATAAAGAGTAGATTGCATGAGAAGGTACTGCATTTCCTACCAGTTTGGTATGCAGGGACTGTAAATGCTAAATATGCACTGATATGTTGGTTATCACCCAGCATGATTGTCCCGCTCCATGCAGTGTGTTGCATGCCAATCAGATAGCCTGGTCTGCATGCCTGAGAGAGGGGAAAGAGTAGCACATGGCTCCCAGCAAGCCTCCAAAGAGCCTTTCTGCTTACACTTGAGTATGTGGAAAAATAGCCCCTTTCTCTAGACCTGTCATTCAAAGTGCAGAACTACACGGCAGCATATGCTTTTGGGAACCAGTGTATCTAAGACTACAAAATCAGCTTCAAATGCCTGGCACTATAGTTTCTAATATCTGGATCTTGAGTTTCCTAATAAACTTTCATTTTATCCAGTTGATTAGGAGACCATTGTTTACCGAAATAACCAGTTTTTTCCTGTGTTGCCAGAGATAAACTAGGACTTATTGATAAGCATCAATAAAGGAAGTTGACCTAATTTCAGAGAGACAAATATGTGAATGATAAAACATAGAAGTATGCATACATGAATTTGTGAGAAAACAGTTATTATGGGGCCAAAGAGATAGCATGGAAGTAGGGTATTTGCCTTGCTTTCAGAAGGACAGTGGTTCGAATTCCGGCATCCCATATGGTCCCCTGAGCCTGCCAGGAGTGATTTCTGAGCATAGAGCCAGGAGAAACCCCTGAGCACTGCTTCATTTGTCCATGTCAGTGAAGTTGAATATGTGTGCAAGTCGCATACACACCTAGACAGTTTGCCAAGCTTCATACAGTTTTATTACCCTCCAGCATTTTCGTGTGTCATGTACTCTGGTTAAAGCAATGGCTTATCTCAGATCCTTCCAACAAACCATGCTATGAGCCACCTCTCTACTTGTCCAGGAGTTGTCTGTTTTTTCCATCTGGTATTTTTTTTTTCTTGGTTTTTCGGTCACACCCAGAAGCACTTAGGGGTTCCTCCTGTCTCTATGCTCAGAAATTGCTCCTGGCAGGCTCAGGAGACCTTATGGGAGGCCGGGATTCAAACCACCATCCTTCTGTATGCAAAGCAAACACCTTATCACCATGCTATCTCTCCAACCCCCATCTGGTATTTCTTGCCCTTGGCAGTGAATGTACAGCTTCAACAACCCCAGTATTACCTTTTTCCCTGATGCCTTTTCTTGTATTTTATCGAAAATAATTTACCTCCTTAAGACTCTCTTATCTTGTTATTTTGCATTAATTCTCTAATTTTCTGTTAATACTATGCTGTTCCTTAAGGGATTTTAGTGAACAGTAATTTTAGGCCAGAAACACAAGATTCTATAAATGCATTTCAACAAAGCTAGAAGGAATTATACAAATATATATATATCCCTTTTTTTGTTTTTGTTTTTGTATTACTCCCATAAATAATTAAGGAACCATCTAGTATACTGAGGATCATACCCTGGTTAACTATGTGCAAGGCAAGTTCTCTATCCACTGTCCTATTTCTCTTATCTCCATATATCCTGTTTTCAACCGAATAAGTCCATGGCATTCCGGTTAAGTCATATGATCATGTTATTTTTATTCTATTTTTTGCATTTTATTAACAGGAAGTATGTCGTTAGCGTCTGAGAGTTCTTTCCTTTTTCTGTGTATCTTTCTGTCTTCTCACATTTCTGGACTGACTTAAACTTGTCAGCCAGCAAGATGGATGTCATTTAGGTATTGCCAGGAAGACATGCTTCTGTAAATAGTTTCTTTCACATCTGGGTGTTCCATTTCTCCTGCCAGAGTAGAGGGAATCTGATGAGCTTTGGCTATTTTTTTTTCCATGCCTTGGACTGATCCAGCCCATCTGACTTTGTGCCTCTGCTTTGGCCTCACCTCCTCCTGCCTTTCCTCCTTTTCAACACCCCCATACAATTGTGGGCCCTTTATTCACTTCAGCAATGCCAGGACCCACCACTTGAAACATGGCCTTGCTGTGATAGTGAATCTCCATTACTATCCAGAAGCAGCTCTGTTTCATCACCTCCTGTACTCCCTCATCCACCTTAGGACTCAAGGCTTATGAAAAGGAAGAATTTGGTGCCAGAGAGAGAAGCATGAATGCCCTCTGTATTCTATCTATGTCTGCTCCAGGGCCATTGTTTTCTGCCACTGGGCTTTATAATATCTTATGGCTCATCCATTCTCAAGAGGTCCAAGCACATGTGATAATGCTGATCCTGGCTCCCCAATCTATTGAGTGTCCCTGGGATACGGTATTTTACTGTTCAAAACATAAGGGTAGACTGCATGTTTTATAGAATTTAAAATCCTTCCTGTTAGATGCCCACAGGCCTTTAGCTCATATCTGCCATGTTTTGTGGTCAGCTTTCTAACTCTTACAGAATCCCCAAGCTCGGAGCTGGGTTTTTCACTGCATTTGAATTGTTTCTCAGCTTAATGGCATCTTTTTAAAAAGTTCATACCTCCGGGATTTTTAGTACAGGTATCTGTTCAGTCTGTGAAAGGCTTGAAAGGCATATAGATGAGTATGCTTCACCTTTAAAATTTTACCATTGTTCCCCCCAGTTGACAAAAATCAGCCTACTAACTTTAAGCTGAGGTTTCATCCGAGATAAACTGTTAAATGTTACAAAAGTATAAAATGATCTTTGGGTTTTTATTTTTTTTTTGTAACAAGAAAGGCTTTTTTATGATGCTCAGGAGCAAAATCATAAATGGGTAAGAAATTATATATTTGGTTCCTGCTGATTTTTCCTCCTTTTTGATGAAAGAATTATGCGACTTTTTTTTTCAGTCAATTTAAGGAGGTGCTCGTAAACTATTTTCTTTTGGGTGGGTGGACACCCAGGTGACGCTCAGGGGTTACTATTGGCTATGCGCTCAGAAATAGCTTCTGGCTTGGTGGACCATATGGGACACCAGGGATTCAAACCACAGTTTATCCTGAGTTAGCTGCGTGCAAGGCAAATGCTCTATTGATGCACCACCGCTCTGGCCCTACACTAAGGCTAATTGAAAGGCAGATGTAGTCACCAGAAGGATATTTTCATGGTCTGACCACTCATATTCTGTAGTTTCTGCCTCTCCACTCTCATCTATGCTATTCCATGAGAGTTAGGCAGGGCACATAGACTTCAGTGGGGTCAACAGAAATTAGAGATTTCCTGTTTCACACGCCAGCCAGCCAGTGAGAAAAGAAGCCGGGCCTCCCAAGATTCATTTTCCTCCTCTCCAGACTCTTGGTTGTACTTTCCAGCAGTCACATTAATATCTGCTGCTATATCTAGTGACTGTGTAATTCTTTCAGGGTCATTTCCTTTTCCTTCTTTTGTCACTGTTCATTCAATCCTCAGGATTCATTTCTTGCCTTCCAAGCCTCATTTCCTGGCATCAGCTTTAATTTTGTAACACTTGTCTGGGATTCCTGGCCAGTTAGTTCTTTCTTTGTTAGGCACTTAACACAAATTCCAAAGATCCAGAAATGACTTAGGTGTGGCTTACAGAAAGTTTTCAGCTAGTGGTTGCTGAAATTTGAATACCAGATCTACACATTCAAGAAATCAAGGCAAACAGCTTCAGATATTTGCCTCCAACTCTATTGATTTTTCAGTCTTGTGGTTAAACAGAGGCAGATATTTTCAACTGACAGTATAAGAATTTAAACAAATCAAAGATTCTTAACTCTTGATCACTGGTTAGATAATTACTTTCTTTCTTTTTTTTCTTTTTTTCTTTTTTTTGGTCACATCCAGTGGAGCTGAAGAATTACTTCTGACTCTGGGCTCAGAAACTGTTCCTGGCAGGCTCTGGGTACCATATGGGATGTCAGGAATCGAACCGGGATCCATCCTGTGTTGGCCGTATGCAAAGCAAACACCTTACTAATGTGCTATCGCTTCAGCTCCAGATAATATATTTCTTATAAAATATGGTATATTTGCTTCTTTTTATCCACTCAAATTGCATCTCCAGAAAGATTGTTTTATTTTTTGTATGTCAAAAGAAATGTGTTCCTCTAAAAGAAAACTGGAAACACTATTTTTCCTTATTTGTATTTAAATATAGAGTTAAGAAAGCACTTTTCAGATAGATTTTTACTGAACTTTAAAATTGGATGGGGGCAGTATTCAAATTGGAACTCTGGAAGTTTTGTTTTATTTTTGTCTTTGAGAATGTGAAGTCAAATCTGAAAGCATTTAAAGACCTGTCCTGTGGTAGAAATATTAGGATTATATTCATATTGCAGAAATTCAATATATTTAATATCTGCCCCCAACCATTATACATACAGAGACACATATGCACTGCCTTTGTTGCGATGATGGAATGGGGTGGCACATTCCCTTGGCTATAGTGAACACACACTTTGTTGTGCTTGAGTACATAGTCCCCAGAAGCCTTTAATTGTGCTTATGCACTCTAGTTGTAGTGCTCATCTTCCTTCACAGCTGAAGCACAAGGAAGATTGTTCCCTTTGTTGCAATATGGGGACTCTGAAATAGTAGCTGTAGAAATTAGGCTGGTGAACAAACTTACAACCTCATGCTTAAAAGGCATGGAAACCTTTGAACCATACTGGATGCCTTGAGTTTCATTTTCTAAAAGGGTTGGAACACAACCTGTGTCTTTTTTATTTGTTTGTTTGTTTGTTTGTTTTTGGGTCACACCCAGCAGTGCTCAGGGGTTGCTCCTGGCAGGCTCAGGACCATATGGGATGCTGGGATTTGAACCATTGTCCTGCACGCAAGGCAAATGCACTACCTCCATGCTATCTATCCAGCTCACCTGTGTCTTTCTATACATAGACACATTTCCTTGACTCTGTGTTAAGAATGCTATGTAGTATCTGGGATTGCAATAAGTTTTATTTAGCCCTGAACAACATTTTTAAAGCTCTAGTGATTAGTATTTCTACTTAACATTTGGTGGCCAGGCACACCTGGAGGTCCTCATGGATCACTCCAGATAGAGGCCATATATGGGGGTGCTGGGGATTGAACCTGAACCATCATGTGAAAAGTAAACACATTGTAAAGTATGGCTACTTTCCTGATATTTAAAGCCTTTTGTGTCCAACTTTGTCTCTAGGAAAGAACTTTTTTTCTGTCTAAGTGTAAACAATTAATTAAGCGCATAAGCAAAATTGCTGTGCTTTAAATTCAAGTTCTAATTGCAGTTGGGGTCCAGGAGGATAGCACTGAGGACTAGAACATAAGCTTTACATACTAGAGTTATTTCTGGCATCCCATGATTGAACCTCCAAATATCACCAAGACCTACCCCGAAATATTGGGCCAGTGTGTCCTCACTGGATAGGCTCCACTCTGGATGTGGTTATCCACCCTCACTCCTATCCCTGCCCCAAAACCAAAATACTGGTTCTAAATTGGACTCTAGCAGTACACTTCATGCAGTACAGGTTGATTTTCAGTGATAAGCATTAGAAAATAATATATTATTATAATGTGCTATTACCTTAAAAGCAAATAAAAAGAGAGAAAAAAAAAACCCCAAGAAATGAACCCCAACACATAGATATTTAAACTATAAAGCAATTTCTAAAGATTTTTCTGGAGTCATGCATGCTGTGTGCTACTGTTTCACCTCATTTGTGCATAATAAGTTATTCATTATAGAAATTTTGTCTTTTACTGTTAAGTAAGTGCTTAGGATGACACAAACCTAAATTTAATCCAAATCCCAACAATAGGGGAAGCCTTAATTTTTGAAGCCACAGGCACTTACTTCATCTCTCCCCATGCTCACTAGAGATCTGATTGAACAAAACCTGGAGGTAACCTTCTGTTTCTCTTAGCCCCTCAGCAAGCTGCCATCTGCTTGTCCTCTTTGAATAAGGGCATCTATTCAACCCCCCCCCCCCACCTTTTTTTTTTTGTTTTTGTTTTTGAGTCACACCCGGTGGGGACACTCAGGGTTACTCCTGGCTCTGCACTCAGAAATAACCTCTGGGAGACAGGGGGTGGGGAGACCATATGGACAAACACCCCACCTTGTGCTAACTCTCCAGCTCCTCAGAATCCTTTTTATGGGCAAAAATCTGACCCAAAAGGAGGTGCAGAAAATTATTTATGTTAGAAATTATGTTTGTGGTTTGGAAGGTTGCTTCGATACTAGGTAGAAGCGTAAGCAAAGCGAAGATAAAAACCTGTATTTAAGAGGACATCAATGATCGCAATTCACCCAGGAAGCTCCTGCCTGGCTCTGATTTTTATCTGAAATTGAATTGTCAGGAGCATTTCAATTGTGGTAAAACTGAAGAACCTACTTCCTTTTGAAGTTTGACTGAATCACGGTACTGGGGTGAGTCAGTGTTTAAAAATCAATGTTTTAGAAAGAAAATCCAGCTGTGATACCTATGTTGGGAGTTCAGCAGTAGCGTTTGTCTAGTTCTACACGGAAATTTTGGAGGGAATAATTAAGGTTTTGAATAGCTCAAGATCAACCATTCATTCTGGTATAAATTAGTGACTGAACTCAATACTAAACCCTTTGCTTTGTATTTCTTCTCTGTAAGAATGAAGGGTAGATCCAAAGAAAGCAACCACTAATCATTTTCATTTTATTTGCTTAAGCAGACATAATGGAATTCTGTTGGTGTTGTAGGAGGCACCACTGATCTCCATAAAAATTAAAATACTGACATGAAAAGGAATCAGTCATATTGCTGAAATGCAGATTTAAATCATGCCATACTTACACATAAGGGTCTTTAGTCCCTAAATATGTTTAATGATTTCTGACTCTTACCACATATTAACCTATATTTATCACAGATTATGTTTGGAGGTAAGGTGGGGAGCTTTGGGCTATACCTGGCAATGCTCAGTGCTTCCACTGCTGAGTCCCTGGTTGGTCTAAGAAGGATCTTATGTGGTGACAGAAATCAAACCTGGGTTGACTACATGCAAAGTGAGTGCTTCCTTTCCTACTTTCCCACTAAATCTTTCCTATGCTGCTTTCGCCATTGGGGGGCAGGGGGGTGCGGGGGTCACATCTGGTGGTGCTCAAGGGTTACTCCTGACTCTGGGCTCAGAAATCGCTCTTGGCAGACTCTGGGGAATCATATGGGATGCTGGGAATCGTATCACTGTAGGTCCTGGGCTGGCTGTGTGCAAGGCAAATGCCCTACCACTGTGCTTTCTCTCTATCCCCCATACTCTAAGCATTTTTACACTTTTTTTTTTTATTTTGCAATCATACTGTGAAAATAAAATAGGGTACCAATATTTGGGAGTAGGGAAGAAGGTCCAACAGTTGTGGTGGTAATGATTATGCCATGAAATGTGGAATGTGATTAAGGGTTTATATCAATGCCCTATTTCTCACTGAAGTACAGTTTTCCACTGTTCTTTTTATTGGTCTTCCCTTTCCCTATATATTGCCATCCTATCTCAAATGTTGTGTTCTTTGTTTTTTTTAAATGTTGTGTTTTTGTTGTTGTTGTTGTTGTTGTTTTTGGGTCACACCCGGCAGTGCTCAGGGGTTACTCCTGGCTCCATGCTCAGAAATTGTTCCTGGCAGGCACGGGGAACCATATGGGGCACCGGGATTCGAACCGATGACCTTTTGCATGAAAGGCAAATACCTTACCTCCATGCTGTCTCCCAGGCCCCAAATGTTGTGTTTTTAAGGCATAAAATGAAATAGATTTCCATACTTCTTCTGATATCCAGTTAATTTTAATAGCAAGACTATTTCTGATTTAATTTTTTGTTGTATATGTGATTATTTAGACGACATATTGGAACATTGAAGTTCAGTGGCAATTCCATGGTAGAAAATTCAAATTTCATTTATCAAGAATTCTATTGATTGAGTGTCTGGAGTGATAGTATAGTGGGAATAGCATTTGGCTTGCATGTGACTGACTTAGATTCTATCTCTAGTATCACATATGGTTCTTTAAGCCAGAATAATTCCTGAGCACAGAGTTAGGAGTCACTCCTGAGCACTGCCAGGTGTAGCCCCCCCCCCCCAAAAAAAAAATTCTAGTTTTGAGATCCTAGTAGTAAATCAAATGATACATGATATTTATTTAATTATTTCTCGGTGGATAAAGCTGCTACTCTGCTCTCAGACTCAGTGTACCATTTCCAGTCTGTGTATTGTATATGTGATCATCATTCCTTCCTTCTATCCCAAACCCGGCTTCTTGAATTTTATGTTTAATTTGCTTGCTAATGAACGTCACCAAAATCTGCTGCCAAACTGTGTGCTATTCTGCACTATCAGAATTTATTGATGAACTTCACATGTGTTTACCAATAAAGTGCATTGCCTGATAGTAATCCTCGCCAGCAAGGAAATAATATGTGGAACATCATTTTATATTTTTAGCCAGTAAGCGTTTTCTCTTCTGAATATTGCCTATTCATCTGTTTCTGATTTAGACATTATATTTCCTTTCTTTATTTTCTTGTGGTAGTTACTGTGTTTTGCTTCCTATATTAAAGAAAATAAGCCCTTGTCAATGTTGTAGCAATGCGAACTAACTTTGGGACTATGAAAAAATCATGAGTTAGCTTCTATTGTTTGTCTTTTAGCATTATAAAAATCTTGCTTGCTCCTGTGTCAATTGTTCTTCAGTTCCTTTCTTCACAGTTCTTCCCTCATTCCAATGCTTACTGTAAATGTGAACAATTTCTACTAGGAACTGATTTGTACTTAGAATCAGTTATAATTATCAAGTGTCCTTTACCTTGGAGGAGAAAAGCCTGATACTTGCCTAGGTCTGAACACTCCACAATTTAAACCCTGACTTGGCCCTATGCTTTGCTCTGTATTCCAGCCACAGAAAGTCTCTCACTCTTTTTTTTTAATGTAGATACAATGCGCACGCACGCACACACACACACACACACACACACACACACACACACACACATGCGTGTGCTTCTACTTGAACAAAAATCTAGACACATTGAATACTAATTAAGTTTGCTGATTATTCTGCAATTCTGCTTATATCTTCTTTTCCTTTTATTTAAACATAGTAGTTACAAAATTGTTCATGATTGAGTTTCAGTCTTACAATGTACACCACCTTACACCTGTGCACATTTCCTGATACCATTGTCTACAATTTACCTTCCACCCTCTCCTATCTTCCCTCCCTGCTTGTCTCTGGGTCAGGCATTGAACTCTGTCCCCCCCTTATCTCTGCCCCCCACCTCCTTTTATCCTTTTAGGCACTGTACTTTGTACTATTAATAAAGAGTTACTGTGCATATCACATTATCTCCATTCAGCACCCATTTCTTGTCCAGAGTGATCAATCCCAACCATCATTGTCACAGTGGACCTTTCTCTGCCCTATCTGCATTGCTTCACTATTTGTTGCATGCTTTCTACTAGGGACTTGCTTTCTTGGCTGTCATCTCTATTGTCTCTGGATGATATTACCATGTTATCTTTTTTTCTTATGTCCCACTAATGACTGAGATTATTCTGTGTCTAGCCCTCATCTTCTCCCTTATTTCACTCAGCATAATAATCTTCATATCTTTCCATGTAAAAGAGAATTTCATGAATTTATTTTTCCTAACAGCTGCTTAATGTTCCACTTTATAGATGTACCACAATTTCTTTAGCCATTCAATCTGCTCTTGGGTTGATTTTGGGTTCTGGCAATTATAAATAGTGCTGAGATGAACATAGGAGTGCAGAGGGATTTACTGTATTGTGTTATTTTTGTTCCTAGGGTATTTTTTGTTCCTAGGAGTGATATTAGTAGATCATATGGAAGCTCAATTTCTTTTTCTTCTATTTGTTTTTGTATTGTTTTCCCAAAGGACTGGACCCATTGGCATTCCCACAAGCAATGAATGAAAGTTTCTTCCTCCCCTATTCCATACCCTCACTGGCTATTCTTGTTCTTCTACAAAGAGTTTCTTTCTCTTCTTTCTAGAAACTTAGAAACTTTCTTTTCTGTAAAACTTCATCATTTTTCCCCCAAAAAGTAATTTATTGCATCCAATTTTATAACCTTCTCGTTGTTACCCCCCAAAAAAAAGATAAGAAAAGGAAAATAATTAAATCTGCAACTTTATATAAAATAAGCTGATCAGTTTGGGTAAAAAATTATCTTGGCTGTTTAAAAATTACAGTCTTGAGGCTGGAGAGATAGCATTGAGGTAGGGTGTTTGCCTTTCATGCAGAAGATCACCATCTTCTGCAAGATCATGAATCCTGGCATCCCATAGGTTTTCCCGAGCCTGCCAGGAGCGATTTCTGAGCATAGAGCCAGGAGTAACCCCTGAGTGCTGCAGGATGTGATCCAAAAATTAAAAAAAAAAAAAAGTTACAGTCTTGGGGTCGGAGCAATAGCACAGTGGTAGGGCATTTGCCTGGCATGCCTGGGTTCTATCCCTGGCATCCCATATGGTCTCACAAGCTAGGAGCGATTTCTGACTGCATAGCCAGGAGTAACCCCAGAGCGTCACTGAGTGTGGCCCCGAAACCAAAACCAAAAAAATTGAAATTAAATAAAAATTATAGTCTTGTGATTTTGCAAAGCATGAGTCCAGATGTCTTCCTTCAACCTAGAAAATGTCTATATTTCATGTCTCGTATAGTACATTCAGAAAGGCTCTTTTTGGTCTTCACACTTGCTTTGTAAGTCTGTTTTTCTCTAGTATTATGCACATTTTTTATGAAATTCTCTTTGTACTATTTCTATTATAGAAACCAATAAATGAATCTGAGGTGCTTCACTTGGGAACTCCATGATCCTCTGTGTTTGTCCTGTATCTTTTCTCCTTATTGTATTCTAACATTTGACTTACATGGAAAATATAGGAGCACAATTAACATGATGCTCATGTGGGGTGGGTAAAAGTATTATTGGAATGCTGTTTCCATAACTTTGGTTTTGTGTCGCATTTTTATGGGACCATTGAATTGATAGTTGTAGTTGAAACCTACTTTTGATTCTGCAGTTTACAGCTTGTTATAAAATGTATTCACTTGCATTTTTTTGAGGAACTATTTTTAAATATTTTCTGGAACATATTGTCACCTGCAGGCTTATTTTTAATAAGAGTTGTATCTATTGATGGCTTAAATATTCTGTACAATGCTGCTCTGTCATCATATGTTTAATTGTTCCCCTATTTGAAGTAATAGGCTGCTTTCAGTTTCACTCCTCTATAATGAAATATAACATTTCATGGTATAAATTAATTTCTTTCCTCCCCTAGTTATTTCTTTGGAATTAACCCGCTTTTGAACAGCGCTTATTAAAGAAGGTGAGATCATTTAGAACGATTGAAGTTGGTTTCATTGCACGGTGGTAGTGTGTAGGACCTATTTATAGAGAGAGTTGCAACCGGAAATTGGGTTTTATAATTTCATTGTATTTTAATAGTGCTGAAATGTAACTTTAAAGTTGTTTCAATTTGCACTTCTTTTTCTGCTGGTAAGTTTGTGCATTTTTTCCCCAGGATGATGTATGCCCTCAATTTCCTCTTTTTAAATAGTTGCTGTGCATCCTTTCATGTCTTCCTAACCTAATCAGATATTTTATTTCTGTGAGTGGCATGAGGAACAAGTAGCTAGGGTCAGTTCTTCCTGCTTTATTTCTTGTAGTATTTTTGGAGCCTCACAGAATATGCTTCTAAGAATATTCTTTGATATGCGGGGAAAGTATGCAACAATACAGAGTCAGCTTTAGAATTGCTCTCTCTTTATAAATAATTCTTATTTAAATGGACTTATGGCCTCTGAGCACTGCTAAGCTCAACACCGAAGCAGTAACTTTATTCTGTTCATTGGAAAAATTTCCATTGAAAAGATAGAAGTTCATGTAACACTGAGTATGTTTTCTTGAATTCTTTTTAAGGTTCAAAGTTATTTATGAATTTGAATCCCATAGTGCCACGGCATCATTTAGAATTAGGTTTTGCTTACTGAACTCAAACTACAAAACTTCACTTAAGCATGACTCAATTACCCTTTAATATACCACAAACTCAGACACAAAAGCTAAGGAAAAAAAAATCCATTGGAATTTGTCATTATGATTGATTCTTGTGTGGAGAAGACTGGCAGTCTTTTCCAAAACTTTCATGGCTGTTTTTTTGATCTTTTGCCTTTTTGTTTGATATACTTGAATAATCTGCATAGTTTTGATATTTAATTCCCCTTTTTCTTGTCAATTGGGAGCTAGGTTTGGGAGGTTGGTTTTTCTTTATTCTCAGTGCAGTTAGGGGTTTCTCCTAAAGCATTTAAATTAGGCAGAGTTCAGAATTTTTCAAGGGTTGTTTGATAGAAGGGTTCTTGGTTTTCTGCAAGGAGCTGTCTACTTGGGTTTGAAGCAAAGAATGTGACTGTATGTTTCGGTGATGTTTTATTTTGCCTAAGTTAAAAAATAATATTTTTCCATTTCCTATTTCTTTGCTGGTTTTTCCTCCTTCTTAAAAATAATATAAGCATTGACATGTAACAGACTGTTTGGAAACTTGGGCAAGATGATGTTCTCTGTGGGTGAGCATTGGCCAAGGAAAATGGTAGATGCATTCCAAAGTGAGGGCCTCTTTCTTCCACTTTGGAAAAATACACTGTGAGGTGGCAGGTGCCGAGGTTTAGCAGTTGGGAAGAGCTCTCTTGGTGTTGTATTTCTGTGGGACTTTCTTTTCCTTTGCCTTTTTATAAACTTGCTTTTACAAGTTTTTAAGAAGGGATGGATAGTGCTATGCTATTCTTCCTCTCTACCTCCATTATAGCATATCCCAGAGACACTAAGCACCCTGGCTGCATCCCTATTGCCTTTGATCATTTCCTGCCAAATCAGTGTATTCCATTGTGTTACTAACTAATCTGGGAATTCCCTCTCAAATTTTAGTTTTCATGCTGCCTTCTTTACACCAGTGGAACTGTCTGTTTTTTTTTAAGGTCTGTAAATTTAGAGGCTGGGTCTTATAGGAGAGCTAAACTCTAAGAGATAAGCCCTAAGTTTGCCTTAGAGTTTTCTTTTGTGTCTGTTTGTAATATAAGGACTCCTCCTCCTTTCCAGCTAATTGCTTGTATTTTATAGTAGACTTTTTTTCATAAAGACTTTGGGATTATTTTTTCCTGTAAATGGAAACAGTGACTCCTTGGAGTTGGCCTTTCTTCTTAGCCTAAGTGCATCACTTCCTGTCCTGAGTGGAACAGGACTTGTATTTGACTTCATGACCAACAGTCAGATGAAGTTCAAGGTCAACATCCCACAGGCATTTTGGTCCAGATTTCTTGCATTTAAAAAAATGTCATTCAAAGTAATTGACATAAAACTTTCTACTGATTCCATTCTGACTGCTAGTGTTCTTACATAAGAGGAGAAAGCTCATCCATGTTCTTTAAGGTTGGTCTTTAACTTTTAAATCCAGTTAAGTCCAAGCCTGCTGGGAACCTTAAAATTCAGCTCCATGCTCCAATTTAGAAAGATGCGTTCTCCAAATAAGGAGACTTGGCCTTATTTGGCTGCAACTTGCCATCTGGTAGTCATCATTGTCTATGTCTCTTTCACACAATGAAGACAGCCGTGTAGGAGGGAGATGTTTGCCCAGCCCCTTGTTTTCTTCTTCCAAGTCGAAGCATCTGAAAGCATTCTTCATAAGTAACTCAGAACAGTCTTTGTCTTTATGAATAAAGATAGAATTCTGAAATGACATTCGTTTTTTTTTCCTTTTTTTTTCCACGTCAAATATATTTCTGGTTTTATTAGCTCAGTTTTCGTTTTAGCTTATTACCTAGAATGTCAAAGGTAGATTCCTAAGAAGGTGTGGTTGTCTCAAAAGTAAAAGAGAACTGAAAAAATGTATTATAATGTAGGGGAGGGAATGGAGAGAGAAGGTAAAGGCTGTGTTTTATTTCACTCTGCACCAATTTTTTTGTTCTCTATTTTAAAGCAAGTGTCTATTAAAAAAGACCAAAAATATTTTTTCTTTTACCAAAAGTAAAAATTGGGGGCCAGGTGCAGTGGCGTAGCGGTAGGGCATTTGCCTTGCATGGGGCTAACCTAAGATGGACAGTGGTTCGATCTCCCAGCATCCCATATACCCCAAGCCAGGAGTGATTTCTGAGCGCATAGCCAGGAGTAACCCCTGAGCATCACTGGATGTGGCCCAGAAACCCCCCCAAAAAAAAGTCAAAAGTGTATTTAAAAATATTATTATTTGGGGCTGGAGAGATAGCATGGAGGTAAGGTGTTTGCCTTTCATGCAGAAGGTTATTGGTTCAAATCCCGGCGTCCCATATGGTCCGCCGTGCCTGCCAGGAGCAATTTCTGAGCATGGAGCCAGGGATAACCCCTGAGCACTGCCGGGTGTGACCCAAAAACCACAAATATATATATATATATATATATATATATATATAATTTACAAAAGTGTATTTAAAAACAATTTTAAAATCACTGTAGAAAACTACAGTTTATGAGAATAGCTCAAAGTTTTCGAGTGCATACTTTTTTTGCTGGAGCACCAAGTTCAATTTACAGAACTTCAAAACACAAACACAAACTCTTTTGTTTGTTTAGTTTTGGGTTTTGGGCTACACCTGGTAGTTTAGTACTTGGGGACCATATGATGCTGGCAAGTAAATTCGCATGTCTATGTGCAAAGCATGTTCTCTTAGACCTCTGAGCTGTCTCCTGACCTGTAAGAAAAATAGCTTTATGAATAATGCTGCATTGCCTTTCCTTCTAACATGTTCTGAACTTTCATGCTTTCTCAACCATACTTTCTGTTCTATATTTTCTGAATATAACAGGGCATCTCTTAGTTCTTTTAGTTGGCTTGAGCATTTCATTGAGAGAGTGAGTGAGCTGAAATCCTGATTAATGCGAAAGTATTCATTTGTCTCTACTAGTTTTTAGCAAGAGATGGCTTTATATTGGAGGAGGCATTGTTTTGTAATGAGACCAATGGCATATATCCTATGTGTCATCATCTACTCATTTCTTGTCCTGTTTTGGATATTTGTGCAATCAAGTTTGAGTTTTCTTCTGCAGAGGCTGTAGTTGAAGGTTTTGCTGAAGTTTAGATGGCAACAATTTTTATTTTCTGAGAAGGTCAAAAATGTTTTTGCAAGATTATTGTTCAAAGAGTCTCTTTATATGAAAATTATTTTTTTTAATTTTTAGCAAGAGCATTAGATCTTAGGGAATATGGTTATAGAGTTTATAAAGAAAATATGATAAACTTAAATAGTATAGGAAACCCTAAATAGTGACATGAATTTAAGACAGCTTGCATTTTGTTTATAACTGCTTGCTGAACAGCACAAATAATGGCAGCTTGCTCTTAAATTAACTTCTGGGCCTATGTGATTTTGCACATATGAGAGAAAATGGTCAAGTAAGCTGCTCAAATGTTCTTAATTCTTATGAATAGAAATACACAAGGCACTGTTAAATCAGACATGAATATTATAGTACTTTAATCCTTCAGGCCAAATGGAGTCAACTGCATTTGCCATGGGAGAAATTTTAATTTACCCTTCAGTCAGGAAGCAGAAAAAAATTCTTCTCTTGAGCTGTTAAAAGTTGGCTGTATTATTTCTTTGTTGGCATTTGTAAATTGAGTTTTTTGCAGTGTTCTAGACTTATTTTTGGCTGCTATAGAGACATAAAAATAATGAAATTATAGTTTGATTCAGAAATAGGAGAGTATTGAAAATTGTTTTATTGAAAAGATTTTCATAGTTATGAATTAATTTTGAAACTCCTGATTTTAGTACTCAATGTTACCCCTGAGATCATCTATTTTAATTCTGTGAGGATTTTTTTTTTTTGGTTATTTTTTTCACAAATGATTTCTACAGATTATGTTGTAACAGAATTGTACTGCAGAGAAAATTCACTTTCAAATCAGATACTGTTGTGTGTGCTCTATAATAATGATATAATAATCATATTGATGAAGGCTGGGGTTTTAGAGCCTCTTGGTTTAATTTCTCTTTTAATATTTAAAATGTCCTATCAGAAGAAAACATGCAAGCAAATATATTTATTTACATAAGTAATTGTACATTTTTATAATTTGTATTCATATATTTTGTGGATAGAGATTTGGGCCACATCGGCAGTTTTCATGACTAATTCCTAGCTCTGTGCTCAGGGATCATTTCTGGAGGCCTGGGGAGATCAGGGAACTTAGTTGGGCAAATGCAGGGCAACCTCTACCTGCTGTACAATATCTCTAGTTCTATTTATACATTTTTGAACTTTCTATACATAGGTAATCCTCTGATTGTGTGCCCATGTGACACATCGTATTATAATACCGGTTGTACTTTCCAAACTTTTAATTTTTACTTTTTGATTTTATGGAGGTCCCATTGCATTTTGAAGTATCAAGTATGCATCACTGTCCATAAGACTTTGTATGTAGTCTATTATATTTACCACTAGACTCTTCTTTAGTACAATTGTTCCTTCTCATCTTTTCTCCCTCTTACTTTCAGGTGATTAATATTTTGGCCCTATGATCTACAACTTGATTTTTTTTTATCCACTTAACTTGTTTCTTAGTGTGATTTCATCATAAAACATATTTTAGGGAAGTAATATGGTTTAAAATGAAGAAACTGTGACTGAAGACAGTATAGGGGTGTTGTAGGTTGTCTAATTACCTGGATGCAGCTGATTCAGGTTGATTTCTTGGCATCTCACATAGTTCCGCACTGCCAGGAGTTAGTCGTAAGTGTTGAGCCAGGAGAAACTCCTGAGCACCACCAGGTATGGCCCCAAAACCCAAAACAAAAAATTAAATAGAAGAAGAAACTTAGTTATATCATTGTTAAACAACTTGTGTTGGTTGGTTCAGTTCACTGAATTATGGTTGATCTGTTTCATTTCAGATTCAAGTTTAAAATTCTTACCTGTTTTTATAAATTCCAATATCCTAACTTTTCCATTATACTGGGAAAAATGGAACCAAAGGAATGGTGAATGGAACCCTTCCTTGTGTTTTGAGTTTTCATCTATTAAGTCTTCAGTTCTGTAATGCAGGGACTGGATGAAGATAGAATCAGCCAATGTGACTGATGGCAGATGCATTTTGGGTCAAGGTGGCAGCTGAAGCTTTTTGGGACCCCTGCAGCTGTTGAGACAATATGAGTCTGCAAAGTGGAGGTCTGCCAAGTTAGACTCGTGGCTTCTCATTATGCTCTGGGAACTCACACTTTCCACAAATCTCCTGCCCTGCAGCGGCTCACATCAGTGCATTGCTATGTCAGGCTGAATAATTCGCAGCATTTAGCACTTAAATTGGCTCATTGCAGACAATCCAATTAGAATAAAGTCTATTATCGTTTTGGTACCTTGGAATGAAATGGAGTGTTTAAGCGATGAACATGCCACGTTGCCTGGCAGTTCCTCTTGTCTAACTCGTCTTCGTCTTGCGGGTTCCTTGCGTCTTGCAAAAATTGCTCCTTGCCTTGGCATGAACTATGTATGAAGTTTGGGGACACACCTTTCTCATGCGAGGTTGATTTTTCTTTGCCCGCGTTTGTCTGGGTTTTGCTCGCCTTTTGTGTGTATCGATGTTTGGAATCTCTTGCAAACTTAAACAGGAACATTTGAAATGATCAGTTACAATTATCAGTTTCATGTCCCTCTACCTAGGGACATTTGATAAGGTTGTTTTCCATAATGATATGGTATCTAAGACCCAAGTTATAGCAATGAAAGGAGGCTGAATCCTTCAACATAACTGATCATGGAACTTTGAAGTCAGTATAATAGAATTTCCTAAGAGAGAGGAAGTTTGAAATAGTTTAGAGACTGTTTGTATTCTTCCCATCTCTTTTCCAACTTGTGCAGTAATAAAGGAAAAGAGGAGAAGGAAAAGAATACAAACAACATGCAGGGGAGATGTTCAAAAAATTACTTGCTTTATCAATGTCTTGAATTGATGATGGTTTTGAGAAGTGTTGGTGGGATTGAGAGCAGAAATTTTGATGACATTATAAAAATGATGCATTCTTGGGGAACTTCAATGAAGGAAACAATGAACTATGTCTAAATAATGGAAAAAATAAGTGATTAACTAGAAATAGGCCACAATTTATTTATTTTTAATTACCCTAGAGTGTGTTGTGTTACTCTGGAGAAACTCTTGTGTTCAGACCTAGTTTTGACATTCATATCCATCATTTTCTAGTTGCATGAGACATGCCATTAATCTTATGAGTTCCATAGGAAAAATAAGCTTAATTTCCCGCTGTATAAATATATGAAGATTGGAAAAAAATATATAAAGACCAGTTGCATTTAGTAAATTTATGTCAATCATCTGTTTGTTTTAGTTGTAAAACCAAAAGTCAGGGACTGCAGCGATAACACAGTGGGGAAAATGTTTACCTTACGTGCAGGTGACTTCGATTTCCAACATCCCATATGGTTCCCTGAGCCTTTGAGGAGTAATTTCTGAACATAGACCTCTGAACATCCCCTGAGCATTGTCAAGTGTGACCACCAAACAAACAAACACCAACCAGAAATCAATTGGAGAAGAAAAGTCCCTAAAACACTTTCTTCTTCCCCTTTAAATTCCGAGAGGACAGTATTTGAATTAAGTTCTGAATGAACTTGGGAAGAGGGGATATGCTTTGACTTTGCACTGATTCATAGTGATGACTTCTACCTTCTTTTTATCTGTTTTCTTTTTGTCTTAACATTCATTTTACATTGCTAACCCAGTGATTCTCATTGATTTCTCTTACACTGTGAATCAAAAGGGCTACTTCATTTCCCGGGAAAAGCCTGGATCTGTAAATATCCTTTTATCCCCCTGTAAATGCTGTTAATGGCTTCTAGAGAATTCAGTGGTTGTAACGCTGAGACATTCAGCTCTCTGCTCCCACATTGGAGGAGGTGAGTTGGTTTTTAACTTGCTTTTCTGTAGCTGAAATGCTCCCCCAAAGGCCAGGGCATTGGTGATTATTCATGGGATTCTCAGCATTTAAAATCACAATTCTAAAAAGACTGATACTGGCACTTGTTAAGTGTGGCTTTGAAGCTGCAGAGAGGGATGTGTGTGTGTGTGTGTGTGTGTGTGTGTGTGTGTATCTTGTCTGTCTTCTAGCCACTTTCCCTTGCTTCATACCAGGTGCTTCCTGAATATGCAAATGGAAATGCGAGTTCATGATCCAGAAATATGGGCCAGGGTTGACAGAAAGAGCCTCTACAAAGTAAGGATGTGATAGAAATGCTTGAACACTGAGAGATGGTCGTTTAGTTAACTTTATACTGCAAGAAATAGAAAACAAACATAAAGCTACACTACATTCAGATTGATGGGATCGGTGATAGCTAGCTAGTAATCTCCCTGTCCACCTAATCTAAGAAAGTAACTTGGTTCAAACAAAACTACTACCAGAAGATAGGAAACTAAGTTTGTGTGTGTGTGTGTGTGTGTGTGTGTGTGTGTATTCCATTCACAAGTATTTTTTTGTGTTTCTATTCACCCTCTGTCTACCTCTCTTTAATCTGTCTTCTGAGAGGGGTGCAGTCACCTTCACAGGGCCAGTACTAAGGGCACACAATTTTTGTTATAAATTATTAGTTTCTCATGAGACAAGAAAAATGAATCATGTGGATACTAAGAGACCCCAGACCCCCAATGATGAAATTCTCTTGAATTTTATCCATCAATAGGAGGTGTTGGAAGTGTGAAATTCTGCCATGTCCCAGCTGTGAAGGTCATCTCAGAATGTGTGACCAGGTCTGGTGCTGAGAGGATGTTGTGCCCTGGGTGAGGAACGGTTTTCCTCCAAAACAATATAATACAGGCTTGGACTTGTTTCTACATCTCAATTCTCAAACAAACCCTTCCTCACTTGTCAAGTGTGCCTTGCAGAGTAATTCCAGCTCCATGCCCTGGACGACCCTGTTTTATTTCCTTCCATTTTTACTAGTTCCACCCAGTGATGTGAATTTCATTTGTATGTACATTCCTGATTCTGCTGAGGACTTTTACCTGTTTTTATGAATTGTATTTTCATTAAAGTAAATTAAGGTTCAATAAAAAATATTGAGAGAAATTTAGCAACTTATTCCTATGATCCATATTCATTATCACTTCAGTACCAGTATATCCTAACAAATTGAGAAATTTATTACATGGGTAACTCTGTATAGGAATATCATGTCATCCAAACTTCACATTTGAGATCAGAATTTCCTCTAAGTTTCACACATTCTCTGGACTTTGGGCAAATGTAATATGGATGACCTTTCTCATTATTGTTATACAGAATAGTCATATTTCTCTAAATCATCAGTGCTCTATATTTTCACTCTAGTATCTTCCATCATCTCTGGCAACGACAATTTTTTTAGGGCCTTTCTCTTAGTTTTGTCTTTTATAGAATAAAATATATAGTTGAAATCATACAGGGCCTAGCATTTTCAGATTAGGTACTAGCATCAAGTAGTTTGCATTAAAGTTTTTTTCTTGTCTTTTTTATAGTTTGATAACTTATTTCTTTTTAATACCGAAAATGACTGTATTGTCTAGAGGTACTGCAGTTTATTTATCTATTCATCTACTAAAAGACATCTTGTTTGCTTACAAGTTATAGCAATTATGATTAAAGCTGCTATAAATATCTGAGCGTAGCTTTTCGTGTGGACGTGTTTCGATTCTTTTGGGAAGTCACCAAGATACACAGTTGTATCTCAAGAATTTATTTAGTTTTGTTAGAAATGGGCAATTTTTTTTCCCAGTGTCTGCACTATTTTTGCTTTCTCACCAGCAGTAAAGATGGGCTCCTTTTGCTCAACCTACTTTTCATCATTTGGTTTTTGTCAGTATTCCCTATTTTGGCCATTCTGCACAGTATAACTCCTGAGAGTTTCTGTAGTTGTATTCTATTTTAAATTAGATATATTAAGATGGTTAAGACATTTTATGATAGAATTGTGGAGAAATTAGTAAGAGATAACAGGCTTTCTGGGCCAGAGAGATAGTACAGCAGTAGGGCATTTGCCTTGTAAGCAACCAACCCAGGACAGACAATGGTTGGAATCCCAGCATCTCTGTGGTACTCTGAGTCTGCCAGGGGCAATTTCTAAGTGCAGAGCCAGTAGTAACTCCTGAGCATTGCCAAGTGTGACTCAATACCCACCCCCCCATAAAAAAAAAACAATAAGCAAAGATAACAGGCTTTAGCTATGTGCTAAATAAAAGTCTAAGAATCAAATATAAAATATGGGTGGAAAATAGTTGAAAATACTAAAACGGGGTGGAAGAACCAGAACAATAATACAATGTGCAGGGTGTTTGTCTTGCATGTGGTTTTGAATCTGAATTCCCACTACCAAGTTTTTTTTTTTGGGGGGGGGGCGGAGGAGGTCACACCTGGCAGTGCTCAGTATCTACTACTGGCTCTATGCTCTAAATTGCCCCTGGCAGGCACGGGGAACCATATGGGATGCTGGGATTCAAACTACCGTCCTTCTAGAAGCAAGGCAAACACCTTACCTCCATGCTATCTCTCTGGCCCCCCACTACCAAGTTTTAATAGGAGTGATTTCTCAGTGTAGAACCAGGAGTTGACCTTGAGAACTGCTAGATATAGCCCCAAAACATAAACCAAAACCAAAATATAATCTAAAACACATATGAAAGACATTTTTTTCACTAAATATCAAATTTATATTATGTTAGTATGAACTTTCTTAGAATTTTTCATTGTTTTAATAAATATTTCTTTGGGAGTGTGTTGTTATGCCACACCCTGTGGTGGTTTGGAATATCTTGTGGCTGTGGTTAGAAGCCCATATGTGGTCACAGGGATTGAATTTGGGTCAACTGCTTGCCAGACGCATGCCTTAATCTGCACTGTTTGTTCTTCTTGAACATTTCTTTAATATTTTTGTATGTGGGAGAGAGATGGAACTCAGGTTCCCATACTTAGAAAACAAAAGCAAATACTCCACTGTGGAGCTATTTTTTTTTTATTGTACTTTTATTGTACTTTTTGGGGGGTGGGGGGTTTGGATCACACCCAGCAGTGCTCAGGGGTTAGTCCTGGCTTCATGCTCAGAAATCGCTCCTGGCAAGCTCAGGGGATCATATGGATGCTGGAATTAGAACCTATGACCTTCTGCATGAAAGGTAAATGCCTTACCTCCATGCTATCTCTCCAGCCCCTCATTGTACTTCTCACACCTTGGCTTATAGTAGCTAATATGTTGCTGTAAATGGAGGGACTTCTTACAGTAAAATATGAGGGAGGGGTTTAGGCCACAGGTTGTGATGCATAGGGACTTTTCTTAACCTATACTCAGACAGAATGACTGGCAGTGCTTGCAGGGTCATATATGGTACCAGAGATTAAACTGAAATGAGTGGGATGGAAGACAAGCGTCTTTGCTCCATCTCTCTATCCCAGTAAAGTTTTTCTTTTCCTTTTCCTTTCCCTTCCCCTCTTCCCTCCCCTCCACTCTCTTCTTCCCTCCTTTCCCCTATTCTCTCTTTCTCTTTTCTCCCCTCCACTCCCCATTTCTTCTGTTTTGGGGTCATACCCCATGGTGTTCAGGGGTTACTCCTGGGTCTACAGAGATCACTATTGACCAACTGGGAACATTACAAGGTTCTAGGATTTGAACCCAGGTAGCTATATGCAAGATAATTGCTCAATCTGCTGTCCTATCACTCTTTTCATTTCATCTCTCCATCTCATCTTCCAAGAGGAATTTAATAATCTGCTTCATCTTTCAAAGAGGTCTACCATAAGTATTTCTAAAATAGTCTTTTCTACTTAATATCTTTCTTTTTTTGTTTGTTTGTTTGGTTTTTGGGTCACACCGGCAGCGCTCAGGGGTTATTCCTGCCTCTTTACTCTTTAGTCATTCTTGGAAGACTTGGGGGTGACTACGTGGTATGATGGAATTTGAACTGTGATCTGGCCTGTGTTGGCACTTGCAAGGCAAATGCCTTACCACTGTGCTATTGCTCTGACCCCCTTAATACCGTTCTTGACCTTCCTTCAATTTTCATTAAAAAATAAATCATCCTTCGCATGTATGTCCTGTCATTAGAATTTTATGTCCTGTCATTATGTCCTGTCATTAGAATTTTTACCCTCTGAAACCGTTGTCTCAGTCTTTTTAGAATGCATTAGAATTTATTTATTTATTTAGATTTTGATTTTTGGGGTCACACATTGCAGTGCTCAGGGCTTACTCTTGGTTCTGCACCCCTGCACTTAGAAATCACTCCTGGCAGGCTTAGGAGAAAATATGGAATGCTGGGAATCGCATGTAAGACAAGTTTCCTACCCACTGTGATATCTCTTGTGCCTATATTTATTAGGAAAACTCACACATTAAGAATTTATTTATTAGAATGCTCACACATCAGCTTATTCTTATTAATAAATGTGATTCTTTTAACAATATGGTTTTCTTTCTCCAAGGTCATATATCTAAACTATTTCTGCAGGTGTATCACTTGGCACGTTGAGCAGCACAGTGAAAAATAATGACTTTGTGGGAGAGCTAAGCTTGAACTTAAAGCTGCATGATACTTGCTATTTCTGCATATTTCTTTCCTAGTTAAGACATTAGTATTTTTCCCAAATGACATATCTCAAACTGAACGTGTTTCTGATTCATGAGGAAGAACAGTCAGACTCCCTAATTAGATTGGTGGTTGATCACCTTATATGTTACGCCTAATATATTCTCAGGCACAGGCTTATAATATGTTGTAGAAGGGTATCTACTTTTTGGCAAATATTACAAACTCAATATTTTTGGTTAAAATGGTAGGAGAGGAGAAGCAGTTTAATTCAAAAAAAGAATCAAAGTGTTGGTTGAGTAATTTTCTTTATTTTACTGTAAAATGAGCTAGTAGGAGCTGGAGTTATCTCAGGAGCAAAAGGCTTCCCTTGCAACTCCATGTCTGTGATTTTCATAGTCAACATGGCGTCATAGTTGCTTTCTCCCTCTTGAGTATCACAACAAAAATACAATGCTTGGTGCACATTGTAAGCAATTGTGTATAATCTCTGGTTACCATTACAAAAACAAAATGATAAGGGCAAGATGATCACCGGCTACATTATAAAAAAGATGAAGGTGGTAAAATAGCTTGAATGGTGGAGTATTGCTCAAGTAAATATGTGAGGCCTTGAGTTTGATTCCTAGCATTTTCTTGTTCCTTTCAGCACAGCTGGGTATAGCCCTACGAACCCTAAGAATAGGACTGTGAATGATTTGTAATCTACTTTGGTCAAAATAAAAATTATTAAGAAAAAAATAATTTTCTCACATGCAAAAAAAGAATAGGACTGTGCCCAGTCATTGTGCCATCAGGCTGAGTGGCACCAAAAATGAATCCTATACTCAAAGAAAAAAATAAAATAGTAGAATATCTTATCCTCTAATAAAGTATTCACCTCACAAATGGTTAGTAAGGATTATTGCTATTATATATATTTTATGTATTAGAAGATTAAGACTTTGAATGGTTTAGATCAGTGGTCCTCAAACTATGGCCCATGGGTCCCATATTGTATTTGTTCCCATTTTGTTTCTTTACATCAAAATCAGATGTATGCAGTGTGCATAGGAATTTGTTCGTAATTTTTGTTTTTACTATAGTCTGGCCCTCCAATGGTCTGAGGGACAGTGAACTGGGCCCCTGTTTAAAAAGTTTGAGGACCCCTGGTTTAGCCACAACTTTATGGTTTTGTTTTCCACTGTGCAATTACTCAAGAGACTATATATAGTAGAGATGATATACCAATTCCAATTTTTCAAAGGTATATAATTTTCAAGAATAATAAGCTTTCCATTGTCACTATGTACCGTAAATAATTCTGTGAAAGATTTGTAATGCATTTATTGGTCACAATAAAAATTTATTAAAAAATAATAATAATAAGTTTTCATTATATCAAGTTTTGACACGAAGCAATTTTACACACATTGTTGGATGTCTCTTTAGAATGTATAGTGGGGCCACAGAGTTACGCATACAGAGTTATGCATGTAGCTGACCCCAGTATGACCCTTGAATACTGGGCCAAGAATAATCACTGAGTTTGGCCACAACCACCCCCCATTCCCATTGGAAATTGTAGAGTTTTCGGAAGTTGAGGATTTCTCTTTTTCCTTTGTTCAAAAGTTGCATCCTTTTGGGTTCGCAAAAGGCTGTCACGGTTGTATTTCTTTCTAACGTGATTCAGGTTGGCTGGAAAACAGGCTGTCTGTCTGGATGTGGGCCAAACATCTGATGGGCATGCAAAGCCTGCAAATTCTGACCTGGACTTCCAGTTCTCAGGGGCTACTGCTTCTGGATCTCTTGCATCCAAATTTAAAACTGTCCTGACTGGTGTCAAGGAAGGAAATGAAGTTTGTTAACGATGAAAAGCTGGTGATTTGTTATTAATGGGAGATTATATTAAGAGCAATCATTTTTAGCATATTCTAGACACAATACAATAGGAAGGCCAGAGAACAGAAAAACTGCTTTGAAATCTCTTGATTATAAAGTATGAGCTTATTTACAATTTGCACAAATATTGATCATCCCCTATAGACATATAAAAATGACATATATAAATAAACAAGATAGCTAAGGAGATTATTGTCCAACTAGGAAGACAGTAATTTCTCCTACAGTAATTTCACCTACAGAGGTGAAAGAGACATGAGATGAGGCATATGAATAGATAATTGAATCATCAAGGCTATAGGTCAGCAAAGTTCTGAAAAAGGCCAGTTAATATTTGAGACCTGAAAAATCAAATGTTCTTTGGTCTCCTTTTTATCTTCGCAATTGTAGCATAAAAAAACAATAATAGTAACCAAATTACATTTTTAATTGTGTCTAATGCAAGATAATTCTTGACTTGACCTGTGAATTTATAGTTTGTTAAATATTTGACTCTTTTTGTATTTTCTTGTACTGTGTGTGTGTGTGTGTGTGTGTGTGTGTGTGTGTGTGTGTTCCCATTCTTCATCTTCTCATCTATGGTTCCAAGATGGTACCATCAACCTCCTGTGGTCCAGCTTAACATAGCAGAAACAAAAACAGCTTTGCTTTCAATCAAGAGATGACAGAAAATGACCTTTTTATTATCAGAATTCCAGTTTGATCTCTATGTACAAACATTTGGCCAAAGTTGTATTTTTCTGCCTGCCCCCATATCAGTCTTAAGAAAGAGGACTAGGATTGCTAAACCATCTTCACTTGAGTTAGACTCATTTCATGGGTTCAAAATACTATTTTTTTTTTTTTTGCAACGAAGAGTTCTTTTGAAAGGAAAGAAGGCTGTTGGTGAGAGGGTTCACAGTGTTTCCATAGGAACAAGAACCAGCTCTGGCTACTTTCATCTGATCCTTTGACCTGGGCATCAGCTTCACATTATTAGAATTTAAGAATCTTACTCTCTACCCCAAACTACTGAATTAGAATTGGAATCTAATTTGCATTTTAATCTGAACCTATTTTCTATAGCTACATGCCAGTTTGTGAGGAACTGCTCTAATCTAGTCAATGAAAGCCATTTTATAATGAGATTTGGGGAATGTCTGGATTTGTAACTCTTGGTAACTCTGTAAGTCCTGGTACCTCTGTTTTGACTGCTGTTATATAATACCATTAAACATCTAGTGTATGGTGTTGCTTCAAATTTATCATAATAATAGAATTTCATGGTGTTGGGTGTTCATAATGGATGATAACTATGTAAAGGACCATCTTTCTACCTCCAACAAATTCCAGCATGTTCTTGGTATTATTTATCAGTTTGAAACTACAGGAACAGGGACATAGCTCAAAGACCTGGACACATGCTTTGCATACTAAAACTTGGGTTTAATTTCAGTACTGAATGTTCCCCCAAACACTCTCTGGGTGTGCTCACACATACACACCCCAATAAAAATAATAAATAAAGTCTGGTAAAAATAAAGCACAGCTCCTAAAACTTGTTCTTTTTTTTTTCTTTTAACCAATGTGTACAGGTGACATGACACTCCTGATTTTTCTTTGAAAATAATCCACCATCATTCATTTTGTAGAACTGAGTGAGTGCACGTAACTGTCAAGTGTCTGGATTCTATTTTCAACTACAGGAAACTCCACAGTGAAACAACCAAATTCCATTTGAAAATTCTGTTTCTATTTTCTGTTCTTTTCATTTGATCTTTTCCTTTGGTAGGCATATTAGCTTCCAAAACATGAGTCTTTTTCCCCCTCTTCTTTTTTTTTTTTTTCCTGGCTATGCTCTCCTTAAAATAGCTAGTACTTCCCCAGGAAATGAAAACCTGCACACTGGTGATGTGGTTGGTCTAATAGTCAATCTTTAGGTCTTTCCAACCTTGTTCTATTTCTGAAAGTTATCATGGCCAAATTGGCCACATTTTCATTCTAAGCAGGGCCCTCAACTGTCCTTTGGCATTTCATTCACTGATTTGTTATGAGCTAAATGTGGGGAGAAAGTATTGAAGACTCTTACCCAGTTGGGCAGTTCTCCCATTTGGCTGCTTTGAAAATGGTTATATCCTGTTCTGTTGCAACAGGGTGAGTTGAGCCACGAGTGTTTGCCAGAAGCCCTGTATCCCATAGCAAGCCCTGTGGCTTGCTGACTGGGATAGGAGAAGTGCAAGATTTTATTTGGAGAACTCTCCTTCCGTTCGTGGTTTGCTGCTAACTCTCGGAATCTGCAAAATAATGCCATTTAAGCATGACCAGGACAAAATCATTCTGGGACTGTATTGGTATGCCATACTGAAATGGTTTAGAAGTTCATAGAAGATTTATTTGTTTTGTAAAATTGAGGCATTGCATCATTCATAAGGTGTCTAGATGAGATTGTCTCAATTTGGAGAATTTATTGTTGAATAGAACCCATAGATATGATTCTTCTAAAGATTTCATAATTGTATATTTTGGTTATTTTCCTTGTCTGAAAAGGGAGTTTATGTTCTAGTAGAGTGTGTGTGGGATGTGGGATAATGGGAAAGAAGGGTTCCAGGAAACCATGTATAATTCTGGTGCTACTTTGGTCTGACTTTCAAGAAGGGTTTTCCATTTAAAAAAAATATGGGGAAAATAAATGAAATAGATGATAGATTCTGTAGAATCCTTCTATAAGGAACACGAGGTGAAGGGTTAAATGACTGACTCACAACACTTTGTCAGTGAAGAAGGGTTGTGAGATTTGGAGAGTTCCCAGATTATATTGTTCCTGTGGTTCTGTATATTTGGTTTGTTTTTTTTTGTTTGTTTGTTTGGATTTTTTTGTTGTTTTAGCCTGGGAACATGTCTGAGAACCCTTTTCAGTGGGTTTGTTTGCCCTATTGAAAAAGGCAACAACTTCCTGCCCCTCACCCTCCCCCTTATCCACAAGATACCCAGTGTCAAAATGTGTTTGCAACATGCAAAAAATAGGATGATCTTATATCCTGGGTATAAAGTGAAAGAGACTAAATTACATTTTTCAAATAAAATTTGATATTTTCTCCCCCCATCTAATCTTTCCAGTTGGGAAGATTAAACACTACCAATCTATTGAGAAGAATCATAACTGTTGTCAAAAAAATAGACTAAAGACTTTAATCATTTGTGAATTGAACTAATATTTCCTAGAAGAATATACTATATCTTCTAAGATTTTAAATTATATTGGGCCGGAGAGAAAACATGGTGGTAAGGCATTTGCCTTTTATGCAGAAGGTCATTGGTTCAAATCCCAGCATCCCATATGGTCTCCTGTGCCTGCCAGGAGCGATTTCTGAGCATGGAGCCAGGAGTAACCCCTTGAGCACTGTGGAGTGTGATCCCCCCCCCAAAAAAAAAACAAAACAAACAAAATTAAATTATAGGATATTTGGACCAAAGTACAGGGTTTAAGCCACTTTCCTTCCATTGGCCAACTCCTCTTGGATTCCCAGGACTGTGTATAGATATACCCATGAGACTCATAGCATTAACCTAAGGGCACCAATGCGTGTAGCCCAACATTGCACAAACTCAAAAAAATAAATAAAAAAAAATCATACTTGTATCTTCATTAGTTTAGTTTTATTGGTTTAGTTTTCAGTTTACTGTTTTTCACATTTTTGTGTTTGTTTTGGTGTTTTGTTTTGGGGGGGGGGGTTGGGTCACACCAGGAAGAGCTCAGGGGTTACTCCTGGCTCTACGCTCAGGAATCGCTCCTGGCATGTTGGATGACCATATGGAATGCTGGAATTCGAATCACTGTCCTTCTGCATGCAAGGCAAATGCCCTACCTCCATGCTATCTCTCTGGCCCCCCTGTTTTTCACTTCTGAGGTTTATTTTCCAATTATGAAATTGACAGAACTAAGGTGAAAGATAATTTACTTTTGTGTTATGCAAATGTATGTTACTTAATGATAGTCTCTAGAAGTAATAAAATATTTTCTTAAAATTGTGATTTGAAATTTGAACAGTGGTTTACACCTAAAGTAAATTTTCTCCTACACGCCCCCCCCCCCACAACCTCTGGATTTTCCACAGCATGCAGAGTTATTATGATGATATCTGTGGATAGTGGTCAGGGATGTTTCTAAACATTCTTTATGCATGGAACTGCTGTTTATGCATAGAACAGTCCACTTCCATCCCATATGCAGTGGTTGCCAACCTGTGGCTCTCAAGCCATATGTGACTCTTTACACTTTTAACTTGGCTCTTCTGTGTGCCAGGTGGCCTCTCCAGGAGTCAGAACTCTGCTCCTAGTCTCTGTCAGTGCATACCCTGTGTAGCTCTCAAAATAAATTTCAATCGTTGTTTTGGCGAGATTTGGCTCAGTTGAAAAAAAAAAGTTGCCGACCACTGCCATATTACATGACAGAGAAGGTCAGCAGTAATGCTTATTGCAAACTTAGACTGATCTAACCCATGTTCTGCCCGTGAGCTTTTTATTATTAAGCATGAATTCAAGACATGTACCAAAACATTTAAAAAGCAATTGACCATTTATTCAAGACAAAAGAGACATTTTTTTAAATAACAAAAGATGAATACTCTGAGCCAAATTGATTCTTAGAAGTTGTTTTCTCTTTGCAAACGAAAATTGAGTTGGTGTTCCACAGTATAAAATTTTAGTTCATTTGGACAGGATAGATCATTGTAGAGCAGTGCTTCTCAATTATTTTCTGTCATGCCCCCCTAGGAAGAAGAAAACATTTTTAGCGACCCCTGCATGACTGTAAATAGAATCTTTATTTTAAAAAAAAAACTTTAACTGCAAAACAAATATATTAAAAGAATTTGAGCTGATTTTGTAATCAGAGGTGATGTCTGGATTAATGGCTACAATGAGCACGTTTTGCAATGCATAGCTTTTCGATGCTGGGTTTGAAGCAGGACACAGCAACTCTCAGCGCCAGAGACATACAGAGACATAAACAGGGGGCTTAGCTTGTTATGATAGTATTTGCTGAGGTTAAAAGCGCCCCCCCTGGGGGGCGCGCCCCACTATATGAGAAGCACTGCTCTAAAGGCTAAAGCACAGGTCCACTGGGAAGTGCCTTCAAAGCATTGTTTGGTATGGACTACCCTCAGACCAATCTAATTTACTGGAGAATAATGTATCAATTTTTAGAAACTACCTGGATTTCAAGATTTTTTTTTTAACTTTATTTATTGATTGATTGGTTTTGAGGCCATATCCAGCAGCACTCAGAGATTACTCCTGGCTTCGCACCCAGAAATTGCCCTCTGGTAGGCTGGGGGAATACATGGGGATCCCAAGAATCAAACTGGGTCCCTCTTTGGTTGGCCAAATGCAAGGCAAATGCCCTACCGCTGTGCTATTGCTCCTGCCCCTGCATACCTCTTTTTGGATGAATGCTTTTCTGTTCTGGGGATAAAACATCCAAAAGTCGAATTGCTGGGTTGTATGGCAACTCAATTTTACTGAGTACCCTCCATACTGTTTTCCTTAGGTGTTGGACAGGCAGCATTCCCATCAGCAATGAATGACAGTTTCTTTCTGACCACATCCCTTTTAGTCTTTCTGTGTGTCCTTCAGCTTTCTGCCCTCCAAGCCAGCCCACCCCCCCCAGTGTATCATGGAAATCTCACAACTTAAGTATAATCATCAGATCAACTCACTGAGGAATATTGGACTAGATTTTGTATTTACCTCTTATCTTTACAATTAAAAATTATTTGCATTGTTAATATGTCAGAGAAAAATGATAAGCAGAAAGAAAAATTCTGCAAGTTATTGCTAATGGAAGACTTTGAAACAGTGAGAGTACAGTAGTCTGTGTCTTTTTTTTTCAAGAGCTATACATAATCTTTATATGTTTCAAAATTAAAGTAATAGGAAATGGAGAGATGGTATGGGAGGTAAGAGATTGCCTGCACATGATCAGTATGGCCCTATTCCCTTACCACATATGTTTCCCTCAGCACTACCAGATATAATTCTTGAGCACTGCATACCTGTGGCCCAGTGCATCCTCCATTAAAAAAAAAAACCTCAAATATTATTTTTGGTAGTGCACTGGCGCACTATAAAGAAATAAGGAAGATGAGGCTTCTTTAATTCACTGCTTTAATAGGACCCATAGCCCCTATGACCCTGCTCTCAGGTTCCTGTGGCCTCTAGCTTCCCACTGCCCTGTCTGTTTTCCTCTCCTGCTGCCTATACATTCCAGTAGCATCACTTGCCTTATTTTCATCTGACATTTTGCTCCCTGCTCTCTCTGCATCCATAGCTCTTCACGTGGATCTTTGCGATGTTGAGCCCATTTTTATAAACATTGGTCTGTACATCAAGATTTGATTCTTGCTGTATTTTACTCTAGTTTAGGTTGACAGTTTAGTTTCTTTAGAATTATTTTTATCTTTCTACTTACTTATTTAAAGAAAATGCATCACATAGTTGACATAGTTGACTATAATGCATTTGTTTCCAGATAAGTAAACGCAAAGTTACTGAAAAAGGTAGAAAAAAATGGAAGAGAAAAGAAATACAGTAGCAAGCACATTTGTGAAACTTATTGTATCTTTAATGACATCATTAATAGAATCGAAAAATATTTAGTAAACTGTTGTATTTATCTGTCTATTCTGTTAAGTTGGGGGAGTTCCTTTAGGTATGACAGCATCAAACAAATGAAATTGTCCAGAAATTCAAAGCACTTTTACTGATACTATGTATTCGGTGCCAGGCCTTCTGGAAGAAGAAAGATGTCAGGGGAGGGTGCCAGCACTCACACCCTGGTTATATCAGCCCCAAACTAGTTTGCCGAAAGTGTGGTCAGAGTAGTGTACATGAAGGTAATCGTAAAGGGTCAGTGATGAGGTAGGGCCATCAGGAAACTGTGTTTCTGGGTGATGGAGGCAGCAAGCATGGCTTCAGTAGTGTGGGAGGTTGGCCACCCTCTCTTCCTGAAATGGCCTGCTTTCTGTAGCATGGACTGCTGAAGCTATAATCTTTCATGGCTCAGTTTACATCTTATTCAAGAAAAGAATGATTGGGCCCGGAGAGATAGCACAGCGGCATTTGCCTTGCAAGCAGCCGATCCAGGACCAAAGGTGGTTGGTTTGAATCCCTGTGTCCCATATGGTCCCCCGTGCCTGCCAGGAGCTATTTCTGAGCAGACAGCCAGGACTAACCCCTGGCCGGGTGTGGCCCCCCCAAAAAAAATAATGATTCTATGGAGCTGGCCAGGTTTGCATTTGTGGGAGTGTACATCTGCCAGACTTTCAGAAGAAGGGGATACAGGGACAAAACCCACAAAAAGCCATGGTGATATCAGCCCTAGAGTTATTTTTTATAATTCTTTCAGGATTATCTCTATCAGTAATCTTTTGGGGGAGAATACCTGAGTACCTTTCTTGATCACTGCTTTGCCTTTTAACCTCATGTTCTACCTCTGCTGAGTATAAGCCCTTTGGACACTGCAGAGTCTTTAATTTGTGGAATGGATTAATATATTTTACCCTTAATGTTTCAGACCATTGTAGTGTTCATGTTGAAAAGAGTAGACCCTGTTGTTTTGATTTTTTTGACGTTTTCTTGATATTTGGTAGACTGTTTTTCAACACAAAAAGATTGCCTTCCCATTTTATTTTCCTCTGAGTATGACACATCCACTGCTGTTTTAGATTTTCCCCTGCATCTTACTAAAACAGGGCCACTCTCCCCTCCTTGTTGGATCTTTTATAAAGCCACTTGTGCCGAGTCTCAACAGTTTCATTACTCAAAGAATAAAACCTCCTCCCCTCTTTACAGCCACCTCTGGCCTTGCCACATCCTCATTTTCTTCTCCCCAGGAAAGAAGGTATATAAGTTTATGACCCACACTGGTTATGCTTTTATTTTTCCAAGGCGAATAGAGAGCTTTGTAGTCAATGTGATTCACTTTGTAATACTTTAAAAAGAAAGCTATCATCTCACGGCAGGGAGAACATGGACATAAAAAAGACTAGAAAAGTAGAACTTTTAAGATCATGGAACTGGCAAGATTTCTCAAGTGGACTGGAGTACATGCTTCGTATGTGGGGAACCTTGCATTCTATCTCTGGCACCCCCATGGTCTTCTAACTCATTGCCAGATGTGATCCTTGAGCATTGCCAGGTATGGCTCAACAAAACCCATAAAAAAATGAAAAGAAAAATTATGATGATGCAGGGGACTGAGGATATAGCCCAGCATTATAATTGCTGTGCTTGTGTGTGATGCCAGGCTAAGTCTCTGGCATCATTTTTTGTATTGTATAAAGACAATTCTGCTAACTCTTCCTCCTTCTTCCTTCACCCCTCCTCCCTCTTCACTTCCTCTCCTACTTTCTCCCCATCTCAATCCTCTTCTCTCATCCCCTGCCTTCTCCCCCATCCATTTTTGGGCCATACCTGGGGATGCCCAGAGCACACTCAAGGCTCTACTTTCAGGGATGGCTTTCAGGGATGCTTTCCTGGATGTCTCAGGGACCCATGTGAGGTACTTTATATTGCACCCCAGTAGATCACATGCACAATGATCTTTTCTTCTTATTAGCCAACAGCATTTATTTCACCCTAAATTTGGCAATTATTCTATATTCTTTATGGTTTTACCCTTTTCCTTTTTCTAGTTGAAGCATTTAAACCACCCCCCAATCTATTTTCCTATTTTAAATGAATAAGAACAGATTTTATTCTGTAGTCAGTTAGCAATTACTACACTAAGTATAAGTACATATGGGATGAGGTTTACAGATGTGAAGACAGTTTGCTCCTTTTTTAAGATGGTATTCAGGTAAAGCTTTGCTGGTCTGGAAACTGCATCTGTGAACTGGATAGTGCATCCGTTCTTGTTATACAGCACTGCATGGAATTAACACAGTGTGGGCAACAGTGTTGAACACAGTGGACCATAAAATTCCATTTCATTTCTGTTGCATAAACATGACATCACAAATAGTGTGATTATTTCTGGCAGCCTCAGGCATTAGCTAGGAGGAAGATGTAGGAAAATACAAATACTTAAATGTATTATGAGATCTCCCGCATGAGCTGACCAAGTGCTTTGGCACTAGCCTTTAAAAGGGTCAAATATTAAAAACTTACCATACTGTCATTTGTGGAGTTCTCACTGTGTGCCAGGCACTGTTTTTATGATTTTCTTTGCCTTATCACAGCTAGTTTTCAAACCAACATTGTAGTCTGTTCCATTTTAAGACAGAGGGATTTGAAGGCCCAGGGAGTTCATGAGACATGGAGAATATGCATGGTAAAAAAAAGAAAGGAGTGGGTTTTAGCTCCATTTCTTTTGAGCTCTGTATTTCTAAATATCAGCATTAGAGGAAAAACACTTGACTAATTTCACTGTTTCTTTGATCTTCATTACTTTGCCCTGTAGATTTTTAAAGTTGTAACATGCTTGTTCTGTCTCTCTCTTGTCTCAGTACCTCTTGATTTACCTACTGTTCCTCAGATCCAGTAAGGGACTAGACCTAGAATAAATTAATACTAGAAGATATCCACACTTCCTTTTACTGCTTGACTTATATAACCTGACTTACTCTACATTACATTACTACCTGTATTTTACATTACATTAAAATATAACCAAGGGTAGGAAACAGTAAAGAATAGAACACAGGCTTTGCATTCAGGAGGCCAATTTCAGGTCATAGGATTGTATGATTTTCTGAGCATTACCATGAATAACCCCCAAGCTTGAAGCCTATAACAGCCTCTGAGCACCACTGACTGTGATCTAAAGACAACAATAACAGCAAATGAATAATAGGGAAATGGAAATTCCATAATGGTTTTGCTGGCTTCTTAGGGTACCAATTAAGAAATGAATACGGTTATGAATTATTGGTTAGTTATGATAGACTTTGGGTACAGTCATCCTCAAATTCAATGATTGGGATCTTCAAAGCAAATAGGAAGCCCTCCTGGGATTAGAAATGTTTAAAATAGTGGAGATAAAGAACAATAAGAAATTATGTGTGTTGAATCTTAACACCATCATGACTAACCCTGAATGTCCTTGGGTATGGCCTTAAAGCAAAGCAAAGCAAAGCAGAACAAAGCAAAAAGATAAAAGATTACAGGTGTATAAAGATAATGACTGTTTATTTTTTCTTTCCTCAAATCAAATATTGTATATATGCTGTAGGCAGTGGCAAATTATCTTATGACAAAACTGTAAACCTCACTATCTCATTAGTGACCATACCATTGTGATAGCTCAGATTTCAGTTCTTTGAGGGAATAAAGTGAGGTTCTATGTCAGGTGAGTCTATATAATAACTGAAGTGTTGGTTGATAACACTTTCCTTGAACTGTTTGAGTTCTAATATATCATTTTTGTGTTACTGGTCGGCCGTAATCCTCTGGGATGGTCATTTTGTGCTATAGGATACGATTCACAGCAACAATGGCATCTGTTACCCACCTTTTGCTGCTCTTTGAACTTCATTGTTTTTCTACATTTTTCCGGAGTGTTTATCAGAATCTATCTCACCAATAGCCATAGAATGGGATGAGAAACTCAAATAGATAACCCTTCTTATTTTGTCAATGATGCCAGTCTTTTTTCCCTTTGGCATTTATATCAAACATGTAATCAGTAGATCAGCTAGTTTGAAAATAGTCTCCACTGTAGAAATTCACCCCATTAGATATCTATGCCATCAAGCCCTGGAAAAGTAAATTTACTCTCTGCATGTAAGCCACACGTGGATCGGGCTAGGGCCTGTCTTTCATTCCTGCACCTGTGTTTCATGCCTAAATATTTTATGGGCTCAAAGATGCAGTTATAATTACCTCGCTTGTGAGAATATTTAGCTCGTTCCCCTGGGTCTTTTGATTTTTGATGGTGGGAGAAATGTGTCCAAATTATATAGCCTAGTTAGAATAAAAAGAGAGGTGTCAGTCTTAAACACAGCTGCCATCACATTTAAGGTTCTATATGCATGTATAGAATGCGTGTATAGAAGTCAATCGGGCAATAGAAAGAGATATATGTATATTGGAGGACATTGTGTGTGAATTAGTTATTGAAACTGCAAATTATAACTATCGGGATATTCCCTGGTGGTGGGTGCCAAATAGTCCGCAAAGAGGTTTATATTCTTGTTTTTATCCTAGAAATTGGATTTTTTAATATTGGTCCGCCAATAGCAAAATCAAGATACCTTTGCTAGTCATGAATATTTGAAATCCTGTTCATCTGCCATGATAAGAAGCCAAGTAACTAGCTAAAATAATATTAGGATATTTGCTCTCATAAAATAGTGTGTACTCGGGCCCGGGAGATAGCATGGAGGTAAAGCGTTTGCCTTTCATGCAAAAGGTCATCGGTTCGAATCCCGGTGCCCCATATGGTCCCCCGTGCCTGCCAGGAGCAATTTCTGAGCATGAAGCCAGGAGTAACTCCTGAGCACTGCCTGGTGTGACCCAAAAAAAAAAAAAACCTAAAAAAATAGTGTGTACTCATAGAATTCTGTACAGATATGAAGTATCAGAGACCAGGCTCCTTAAATCTTGCTGCTCTGTTATGCACATCTCAGGTAGTGCCCAAACTCTTGCTATCATATTTTTATTTCAGATAGATAAAAGGGGAATATAAGTTGAATTCTATTGTTTTTAAGAAAGTACTTGGAGGGATCAAAGAGATCCCTTGGTTCTTGCCTTACTTGCTTTGCAAGTGGCTAATGACACCTGATTGAATCCTGTGCCCTGATCCCCACCAGGACTGATACCTGAGTGATAAACCAAGGTAAATCTTGAATTGTGCTGGGTATGGCCCACAAACAGAGTCAGTACTTCATCTTGCATATAGCATATACGTCTTTTACACCTATATTACTGAGTAGAATTTACTGACATCCATATCTATCTACAAAAGAATTTGAGAATACATGGTCATTTTCTCGGGTGAAACAGCATTATGCTACTTGTTTTTTTTTTTTTTAATTCCCATAGTTTTAAATTTTCTTATTGTATGTTTTTTTATAAATAAATGGGTTTCCATTTAATCCTTGAGGTTGCTTGAATGTGGAGCTACCCTACAGATTTCTTTTAACTGTAAATATATACTCTTCCTGTACCAGGGTTCAGAAAATGAACCATTTTCCCCAGATAACTTCTGTGTCTTGACTTCAGTCTACAGATTGAAGACAGCACCTGTGTTAGTTAGTTCTCCCTCCATCATACCCCTCAGACCCTATATTCACCTTTTATTTTTCTTCACTTTACACATACCATTAGCTGTGGTCCTTCTCTTCCCAGCCCATTACTTGTCTCTCACCTCCAGACACATTCCAGTTTTGCTCATTTCTCATTTAAATGTGTGATCTACAGAATGGAGCACAGTTTCTCAGTTTTGCAAGTAACAGATGGACGCAAAGCCGCCTGCTTTATGTGCTTTTGATGGACACCGTCTTCCGACTTCGCTTCTACTATTCCGTTCTGCTTTCTGGGTGGCACCGAGTGGAAAAGATATGCAGGTGCATGCATCCCCACCCACACGCTCTGCCCCAACTAAAAATAAGTATTCAGTACAATTTGTAGCCAGCAGAAGGAGTGGCCTTTCATGATCCTTTTGCAGAAGCTGGAGGAAGCTTTACCTCATAAGTGCTTCATTGTGTATTTCTCTTAATCTGGAATAGTGTGTAGTTAATTCTTTGGACATTGGCTTTGCCACTGATTTCATCTTGCTTTCTACTCTCATTTTCATATCTCTTCACTTAAATATTTTTTAAAAGATGGTTTTCTTTCTTTTGGCAAATATGTCTTAAATTCAAGGAAGCAGAGAATTATATCTATCTATCTTCAAGTTATTAATATTTGCCACCCTCACCTATTTCTTGGCCTGACCAGGGCATTGTTCTAAGCACTTCATTTAGAAAAGTTGATAACCTTTTGAAATAGATACGGTTTCCACCAGCTTTCAGATAATTGAGTCTAAGGGAGGTATATGATTTGCTCACTTTTTCTTTTTCAGCAATGAAATTCAGTATCTGGACTGATTCCAGCCCTCTTGCTTTCAAGCAGACATTAAGTTACACTCTGTGACTTGCAGCTTGGCTTTTAGCAGGACTTCCTTATGCTGGCTGTCATTGCATTTCAGTGTGCTTCAGAGAAAAATGATGAAGGTTCTAAGAGGATGCTCACTGGACTTTATGTGGAGGCGGAGGGTTCAGTTTTCATCATGGCGTGGTTTCTCCAGCCAAGTAGACATACACCACTTGTGTATATCCTACTTAGAAAAGAAAATGAGAAATGAAAGCCAGAGCTAACCACAACACAATCAGGCTTGCAGACATACACCCTGACACACTCAGGCAGTCACTTACAAAACCAGAGTGAAGATTCTTGTGTTAGGTGGGTGGACCTATTTTCTGTCAGCACTGCTGCTTTGTTCTTTTTGTTGTTTTTTGGGTCACACCCGGTGGCTCTCAAGGGTTACTCCTTGTTCTACACTCAGAAACCGCCACTGGCAGCATGATGGGATGCCAGGATTCGAACCACTGAACCACTGTCTGTCCTGGATTCGCTGAGTGCAAGGCAGACCCTCTACCGCTGCGCTATTTCTCCGGCCCCGGTGCTTTGCTCTTTCTATTTGGGGCAGTCATACCGGCTCAGAAATCGCTCCTGACAGGCTCAGGGGACCATTTGGAATGCCGGGATTCAAATCATCGTCCTTCTGCATGCATGGCAAACGCCTTACCTCCATGCTATCTCTTTGATCCCCCTTTGCTCTTTCTTAATGTATCTGTATTGAAATGGACTCAGTCACATTGGAGTTCTTCAGACTCATTGAGAAATCTGGAAGAATACTTAAAGTTCTATAATCTAGATGAGGAGATCACGGGTTATTTATTGCTGATATGTGAAGAACAGTACCAGTAGCAATGGAGATGGTATACCTTCTATGATTTTTACTATACATATATGTTAGTGCTTATATATATGTGTGTGTGTGTTTATATACTGCAGAATATCTCCTTTAAAAGAAATAATAAAGAAATCACTTATCGACAGAGGTAGGGGAGGGAGAGGGGGTCATTGGTGGTAGTAATATTGCACTGGTGAAGGGGGTATTCTCTTTATGATGAAACTCAACTACAAACATGCTTGTAATCATGGTGCTTAAATAAAGGTTTATATATTTTTAAAAAACCACGTTGCATTTCAAAACAGCTGATCTCTGCACTTTAGAAAAGTGAGGAACACTTATGGAAGTATGACTTTTAAGCAGTACAGGTGTTTTCCAAACCAAGTGACCACGCAAACCTAGATTTTCATTTTTGACATTCCTTAGGAAACTGAAAAGTCAAATAAATACAAACCTCTGGGAAAAACACTGACACTTAGATGTGCTATTGGATAAAAAGAAAGCTTTGTGGATATTTTCTGTTACAGTAATTTCAAGCCTTGAAGGAGACCTAATTTTAGGGAGCTACTGCATTTTCAAGTCAGCCAGTAGAAGAAATGAGTGTTTCCTATCAGCCCTTCTTACTTTCTCCCTCTCTTTACTTCTCTTTCTCTCTCTTTTCCTTTTGTGTTTTGGACCATACCCAGTGGTGCTTGGTGTTTGCACTTGGTGGTAATCAAGGACTTGGGAGCAACCTCTACATCACATACAAAGAACATTATTTAATACTTTAAACCACGTTGCTGTGTTTTCTGACTGTACGTTTTTTTTGTTTGTTTGTTTTTGTTTTTCTTTTTGTTTTTGGGTCACATCTGGTGGCGCTCAGGAGTTACTCCTGGCTCTGGGCTCAAAAATCACTCCCGGCAGGGGATGACATAGGGATACTGGGAATCAAACCACCATCTCCTGGGTTGGTCTCATGCAAGGCAAACTCCCTACTGCTATGCTATCCCCTTGGTCCCTCCTGTCTGTACTTTTAATGAAGAATTAGCAACCATTTCTTTTTTTGTTCTTTATTGGGGGGGGGGCCACACCCGGCAGTGCTCAGGGGTTACTCCTGGCTGTCTGCTCAGAAATAGCTCTGGCAGGCACAGGGGACCATATGGGACACCGGGATTCGAACCAACCACCTTTGGTCCTGGATCGGCTGCTTGCAAGGCAAACTCCAGGCCCAACCATTTCTTTTTTAACCCAGAAATCATTGTTGTAAACTGCCCTTGGGAACCAGCAGGGACCCTGGTGCACACCAGGCACTTCATTTCTTATAAACTAATTCCAGCATCAGTGCCAGAGCAACCTTACACATTGGCTGTCAGATCCAGAGTCTTGAAGTCATTTGAAAATAACTCCTACTCTCTTTGAGAATTTAAAGCCAAACACCTGTCATTTATTCGGAGCAAAGCCATAACAATGTAAAACAACCTGCCTTTGATGAAATCTGAAAAGAATATCTCCCATTGAGTCCTGTTTTTTTTTTTTTTAAGATCTGGTATCATTTCTCAGTTTCTTACTTATTTCAGAGGCAACGACATGCAATAAGTGATACCATTTTTAGATTTATAACAGGTGACAAAGGTAAAGGGAGAACATTGTGCCCATTGAACTGCTGGTGCCACTTCAAACTCCCAGCTCCAGTTTATTTATTAACATCCTCTGAGTAAAGCCTTAAAATTATCTATTAAGCACAGTTTTTCACCCTTCTGACAGATTACTGGTGCTGCCAAGAAGCTTTTAAGCCGTTAATGAAAAGGAAAACAATCCTGCATTTGATCTTGGGGTTGATTTTTTTATTTTTTATATCCCCGTCTGTGAATTATTTTGGAATAGATTGTTGCCTTGAGTGCTTTTGTTGGAATTTAAAACTATAATTCCGCCTTTCCTTCTATCTGGATTTAAGGCTTTTCATCATTCTAAAGTTGCATTTGAAGATCTCTCTTAGTAAAGATTTCTATAGTCTTCTGTGTCGTTTAGACTTCTTTCCTCTGTATTTAGCCTGGTTGACTCCTCGTTAAAATAAAAAGCTTGACTATCCTTTGGTTATTTTTTTTAGACACCCTATTTTTTTCTGTTCTCTTTTAATAATTTTTGTTTGTTTATTTTTGGATCACATCTGGTGGTGCTCAGGTACTACTCCTGGCTCTGCTCTCAGAAGTCGCTCCTGGCAGACTCTGGGGACCATATGGGATGCCAGAATTCCAACTATAAACCATCAACCATCGTGAATAAGCTGTGTGCGAGCAAATGCCCTACTGCTGTACTATCTCTCTGCCCCCCCTCTTTTTAATAGTTTATGTTTTTTCTTATTTGTATGTAAAACCACATGGTATAGTTTTTATAAACTTTATGTATGAGGTATAAACACTGAAAATGGGTTTTAAGAAAACTTCTGGGGGCCGGGCGGTGGCGCTGGAAGTAAGGTGCCTGCGCTAACCTAGGATGGACTTCGGTTCAATCCCCCGGCTCCCCATATGGTCCCCCATGCCTGCCAGGAGCGACTTCTGAGGGAATAGCCAGGAGTAACCCCTGAGCGTCACTGGGTGTGGCCCAAAAACCAAAAAAAAAAAAAAAGAAAGAAAAAAAAAAAGAAAACTTCTGTGGGTCCGGCGAGATAGCATGGAGGTAAGGCGTTTGCCTCATGCAGAAGGACAGTGGTTTGAATCCTGGTATCCCATATGGTCCCCCATGCCTGCCAGGGGCAATTTCTGTGCATAGAGCCAGTAGTAACCCCTGAGCGTGCCAGGTGTGACACAAAAATCAAAAAAAAAATTCTGTACCATCTTATTTTGCTAAGTAGAAATCTTCTGAGCTGATAAAGGACTATTGGTATGCTTCTGATACATCCCTACAGTTTTATGTAAATTGAAATTTATTAAAAATCAAATTCTATTTTAGGTGTTCTTGAGAAATCTGTATCAGTAGTAAAGGAAAATTGATTTTGCATTTGTCAGTCCGATAAAAATTATGGTTGAAATATGTAAGAGCTTCTTCTATTTGTTTTATTTTCTGAGAAACTTTTAGAAGAGCCTATTAATAAATGCTGTTACCAGTTTTTCGGTTTAGGTGTAGTCAGTTGAAATACTTGGAAGTGATAATGTTTATGTGTGAGTGCATATATGTGTTTGTGATTCTGTGTGTGGGACTGAAGCCAGACCTGTTATTCTGAAGAAAATAATAGATATTCTATAGTGGGAAAAGATACTAGCATTTGTGAACATTTTGTTTAGTATCAAGGTGATACTGGTAATTGTTTTCTTTGACTATGAACAATTTCTCAAGTAATATATGAATATTATTATTATTATATTGGTTTTGGGGTCACACCTGGAGGCCCTCAAGGATCACTCCTGGCTTTGTGCTCAGAAAACGCTCCTGGCAGGCATGGGAGACCATATGGGATACCGGGATTCAAATCACCTCCTGTCCTGCGTCGTCCACATGCAAGACAAATGCCCTACTGCTGTGCTATCTCTCTGTCCCCTCTAATTCTTATTATTAAAAATTTTCTTTTCTTGGGGCTGGAATGATAGCACAGCTGTTAGGGCATTTGCTTTGCATGCAGCCAACCTAGGTTTGATCCCCCAACATCCCTTATGGTCCACGAAGCTATCAGGAGTGATTTCTGAGCACAGAGCCAGGATTAACCCCTGAGTGCTGTCAGGGATAACTCAAAAACCAAAAAAAGAAAAAAAAAAACAACCACAAAAAATTAAAAAATCCTCTTTTCTAAGATTTGCTTTTCCTGTGGTACCAGAGATCAAACAGTCCTTCACACATGCTAACTTTCTGAACCACTTTCTCATTGCCAAGCCTGACTTTCCTAGGAATACATCGTAACTTCACTCATCAATATATATATTTTTGAAGTTGCTTGCTGAAGTTTAGTGGAAATATGACCTTTCTGTTAATTATGTATAGAAATGGCTAAAATAACAAAGTTTTCTGCAAAATATTGTATAGTAAATTCACCATTTTGATTAAGCATTCATTTGAATGCTGTAGAAAGCATATCTCTCATTCTCCATTTTTTTTTTTTTTTTTTTTTTTTTGGTTTTTGGGTCACACCCGGCAGTGCTCAGGGGTTATTCCTGGCTCCATGCTCAGAAATTGCTCCTGACAGGCACGGGGGACCATATGGGGCACCGGGATTCGAACCGATGACCTTTTGCATGAAAGGCAAACGCCTTACCTCCATGCTATCTCCCGGGCCCCATTCTCCATTTTTTATCTTTTCTTTTTCCACAAATTAAGGGAATAAAAAATAACACATTAATTTCATTTTTATGTATTAATTTCTAACGCAGTGCAGATACCCTAGCATTACCAAGCTCCATGGAATCATTACGAAACTCCATGGAATACCTGACATTTTTTGGGGTGGGGGGGCACACCCGTTTGATGCTCAGGGGTTACTCCTGGCTAAGCGCTCAGAAATTGCTCCTGGCTTGGGGGAGCCATATGGGGTGCCGGGGATCAAACCGAGGTCCTTCCTTGGCTAGCGCTTGCAAGGCAGAAACCTTACCTCTAGCGCCACCTCGCCGACCCCAATACCTGACATCTATGCCTCTAAACATATATAAAACAAACATGTTACTTCCAATAAGTTTAAAAAAGAGGAATCTTATGTAGCAAAATTGACTAAACACAGGCAATGCTCATAAAAATTCCTAATACCATGAACCTAAGGACAGAGCTAGTGCTTAATGAAATTGCAGTGCATGGAAGTGTATTGCTTAATCCATCATCATAGCAAAGTTGTAGGCAAATATAGAGAAAATGCATATAATTTTACCAGGCCTTTTTTGAGGTTTTGGCATCTGAAAGTATATAAGATCTTGAACTAAAGAGATAAAGGGCTGGGGCCGGGTGGTGGCGCTGGAGGTAAGGTGCTTGCGCTAACGTAGGACGGACCACGGTTCGATCCCCCGGTTCTCCATATGGTCCCCTGTGCCTGCCAGGAGCGACTTCTGAGCGAATAGCCAGGAGTAACCCCTGAGCGACACCGGGTATAGCCC
>PVKC010001625.1:0-48995 GCA_004027635.1 Crocidura indochinensis | reverse complement strand
AAAAACAGAAACAAAAAGCAAAACAACAAATAAAAATATTAAACAAAAATACTGAAACCATCAACTACCAAAAAAAAGCACCACAGCAATAAGACAACAACCAAACAAAATCCACGAGCACGAAATAAAAGGAAAGAAAAGAAGAAGAAATAAATTTTGTTTGTTTTTTTTCCTTTTATTTTCTTTCTTTTCTATTCTTTTTTTTTTTCAAACAGAACCACATAACTAAAATCATCTTGTTCTGCCTCATAAATTGAGGAGAAAAAAAATGGATGGTACCACGACCAGTCATATGAACATTGAGTAGAAATAAAAAACTGATCAGACTTAAACAACATATCCAAAGTCAACGACAACAAAATTGATACCCAATCTACATTAAGCTAATACACAGAGGGGACCAGTTATACTAGCAGTCCAGTGGGCAAGGGAAGGGTATATAGAATCATGCTGGGAACAGGAATGGAGGGAGGACAACACTGGTGGTGGCAATGCCCCTGATTCAATGTCACTATGTACCTTAAATATTACTGTGAAAGATTTGTAATTCACTTTGATCACAATAAAAATTATTTTAAAAATAAAGAAAATATCATTTGACTGAGCTTTGCAGTGTAACTAACTACATGCAATGTTTGAAATAAATGCTCATCTTGAAAATGTTTACCTTGAAACAGGAATTACCTTCTTGCTTTGTTTTATTTTGAAATATGCTCTTCAGCTCTAGAATGCCATCAGAGTCAATGTTTGCTTACCTAATTGGTTTTACAAAGCAAGCATTGTCCAGATGTTGCTTCAGTATGCTAAGCACTTCACTGAGTATCGAACATAAAAGACAAGCTTCTTTTGTATTGCAAATGTCACATCTTTATTTCCGTGTGTAACACTGATAGTGAGAAAAATATTTTAATATTAGCACATTCTCAAAGACTACTGATATAATCTATTTTTGAATTATTATATATTTTCTAAACTTAAATGTACAGATGAACAATGCTTTCATTCTCTTTCTTCAAGTAGTGTTTAAAGTTTCATGACAAATTCCTCCTACATTTGTGATTATTGTCTATTCTCAGCATTCCAGCCCATTATGATTTTATGTTTTTTGAACCTCTGCTATTTAGACTTCACTATTTTTTAAATTTCTGTGTCTCAAAGCATGTACTCCATTTCCTCAGCGTCACTTCTACTATTCCTCTTCTTATTTGATTTCCATTCCCCTGTGCATTTTCCCTATACCAACAGCCTTTGATGGAAACATCACATCCCATGATCTTTATTTTGCTAATCTCAGCATATTTCACCTCAAAATACTTTGAGGAAAACATAAGCAAAGTTTATAATTTAACAAATGATAACTGGCCTTGAGAGTCAACTTAACTGAATTTGTTAAGGGGAGAGGATGAGAGTATACATAGAGATAGTTCTGGAGAGATGCTGACACTCTAGTGATGGGTGTGGTATAACAACATTATATGTCTAAAACATAGTATTTCTAAAAAGATCACTGCTTACAATATTGTAAGTAGTGATACCTAAATGAAAAATTAACAGCAGTAATAACAACAGCAGCAATATAATAAAAGACTGGATATCAAAAAGACCACCTCTGAGATTAGAGAGTCATAACTTTGGGCCAATTTAGTCTATAGAAAAGAGTAAAGAATCTGCAGTGAATAAACCATCGACAATAAGATTGATGTAAATAAGCATATCTATGAAATGAGCCCACCTCTCCAAATACACACATAGATAAACACTCTGAGCACTGAGAAGTGGAGATTTCTGTACTATGAATACACTGATGTGCTAAGAATGGGATATCTAGATTGCAGGAGATGAGAACTTGACTGCTCAGCATGCTCCCAACCACCTGGTCTTGCCTATGTTTATGTTCATTTTTCTCTGATCTCTATGTTTAATCATAAACCTGCAACCATAATCATGGTGCTTCTATGAGAACCATGAGTTTCAGAAATTTTTCAAAATTGATCATGTCATGAAAAACCATAATATTTTATCTAAGCAGATGTGAGACACTCAGAATAAGAGCTAGCAAGGGAGAAGCTTCCTCAACAACTTTATTCAGGGTGGGAGAAGAGAAAACTCCTTATAACTGATAATGTAATTGAGATGTAAGATCTGGAGAGATATAACAGGGGTTAAGGCACTTGCCTTACATGTGACTGACCCAGGTTCTATTTATAATACTGCATACACCAACACCACCACCACCCAGCAATGCCAGGAGGGATCCTGAAGGACAAAGAAGTGGGTAATGCAGAAACTATGAGTAGTCCCTGGACATTGCCATATATAACCCTAAAACAAAAACATATAGAGATAATTGAATTGTAGAGCACCCCCCATTGGTGTCAAAATACCATATTACAGTGTACCAAGGGGGCAATGTTCAAAAGACTTAATAAAAACATAGAATACAAAATGTCTGAGGATTGGTAAAGAGGGTATATCTCTACAATGACATGTAACTAACAGTAGAAGCTTTCTCAAGAGTAACTGAGGCCATTACCATTAGTTAGGGAATCATCGATATCTCTTCAAGTGTCATGAAAGGCAGACGCTAATGTAGAAACAGACTGCGACTGCATCATCTTTTGATAGGGGCCAGAGGCTTCTTGGGCAGTACTTTGGAAACTGGCAGGTCATTTTCACAGTACTTTAGTATGGGGTTAAAGTTTAGTGTCCAGACCCTGTAATGTAATGGTGCTTTAACATAGTGTTGTTAGAAATCATTAGAGCTATCCCAACTGTGCTTCTGGACTATGAAATGTCTGAAGCTTTGAGCTGTACCTCTGTCTCTTAGAACATTATCTTCATGGAGAAAGCCTTGAGTTTGTTCTTAGTATTAGTGATAGAAGAAATGGGTGCATGTGGAGGCTACAGATGACATCAGGATGAAAATAACCATACAGGTTAAGCAAGACTTACCTGTTCTTAAATTAAAAAGAGATAGAAATAAAAACCAGGACTATAACAGTCAAGTAAGTACCATTTCCATTTTATCTCACACATTCATTCTAAACAAATACTTTTACTGCCTGACTATAATAAAAAATCACAAGACTTGTCCAGGTATTATTGTAGAGAAATATATATTCTTGCAAATTAAATTAAATTAATTGTCATTAAAACTCTATTACTTAGTGTGTAAGAGAAGACATTATTCTCAGAGCTTTTATTTAACCATGATCTTTATGTCTGAATGTTTTACACATTCCACTTGTCTTTAACAAGCATTCACAAATTGGATAAATCGTTTAAGAAATCAAATCAATAAATATAAATGAGTTTTAAATCTAGGAATGATTAGTCAACTATTTTGCCTTTTAAATTCTGGGAGGAAATTTATTGATAATAGCAACAGCTGATTTAATAGCAAAGTTACTTGTTGAAAATAGGCAGGCAGTAGAAGTTATTTAAATAAATATGTCAAGGGGCATACTGCTCTATATTTAATAAATAGAACTTTTTGCTACTATAAAATTACCTTGAAACATAATGCTTAAAATAAATTAATCTTTAGAAAATAGGGGACATTTTTTACTATTCATTTTCAATGTCTTTAGTTTTCTCAACTTTAAAAAAAATATAAACTGAACAATTTTAGCTTTTTGCTAACATTGAATTTATAAGATCCTAGATTGTTCCTTTAAGAAAATCTCAAAGGATGGGGCCTGAGAGATAAGACAGTGGTAGGGCGTTTGCCTTGCTTGTGGCCCACCCAGGACAGAGCCAGGTTCGATTCTCGGCATCCATATGGTCCTCTGAGCCTGCCAAGAGCTATTTTTGAGCCCAGAGCCAGGAGTAACCCCTGAGTGCCGCTGGGTGTTACGAAAGCAAAAAATAAAATCTTAAAAAACAAATCTCAAAAAAGAAATATCTTACGAGGTGAACTTGACATATTTTCAACACATTTTAGCAATATTAACTGTGGCTTACTTCAACTATTATCAGATATGTTTTTCATATAGTAAATAAAGGGAGGAAGTAAAAAAATCTTTTTCATTATCAAAAAATCTAATATAACATTCCAAAGTATGTAAATCATTGAACCATAACAACAAATTTGTAAGTTCTGGCTTACCACAACATTATTCCTTACCATCTGATGGTAATTTTCATGAAATTTCATACAAATTTATGATGGTAAATTTTATGTATGAACTTAAACCTGTCTGCAGTGTCCTGAAATTTGGTCAAACACTAGATGTTTCTGAGATACTACAGTTAGATGAAATCACTGATTAAATTATTGAACTTTGAATAAAGTACATTTCCCTGAAAAGAAAAAAAAATAGGGGTACTGAAGAAATAGTGCAGCAGGGGAGGCACTTGCCCTACACACACCAAAGTTCAGTCCCTGAAATCCCATACACCAACAGAAGTAATTGAGTGTGGAGTAAGGATTAATCCCTGACCTTTGTTGGATCTGACTCAAAAACCAAAAGCAGAACAAAAATAAAAATTGCATATAAGGCAAGTGTTCCACCTTCTGTACTATTTCTTCAACCCTCCCCCCCCCCTTTTTTTCTTTCTTTCAATAAACAACTTGAACTCTTCTCAAATAACAAATTTTAGGGCAGCAAAATAGTCAAATAATTTTATGGTTGTATTTCTACCTTTGGTAAAATTAATTAACAAAATGAAATAGAAAATAGAGTAGAATCTACTGCTTCTGCTATGTGCATCTCCCTTTGGCCACAAATATACAGTTCTGCATTTGCAATCTCATATCATCTGAATCTCTGTAACAGGTGGCAACATTGAACTGAATGGAAAAGAAAGAGCCAGTTTCTTTTAGGTGCTTCTTGAGATGAGCAGTAAGTGCATATTAAGCAATCAGAATTTGGATGAAGGGCAAAAGAGAGACCTGATAAACCACAATGTGAGCATTCAAAATCCTTGCAGATCTTCAAGTTATAAAAATCTTTTTCCCAAGAAATAGTCTGTGTGCATCAAAACAAACACCTCCAGACCAAACATATGCTTGCCCTGGAGCAGGGAATGGACTTGATGCATACTTTAAGCCATTTCTGTAACTAAATCCAGTCATCTCTAAAATAAAGGGAAAGGGCTGCAATTGAATGCTCCCGCATGTTTTCCTCTGACTCATTCATATTATGTGAGTTGACTCCAAGAAGAGACAGATGTGGGTCATCAGGGTGCTTTGCTGACATTTTGGCTACTCTAAGTAAGCTAAAAACTTCTATTCTCTGCCTTTTCAGACGTGTAACAATAAACTAACATTTAACACTGAAAAACAAAGGGGAAAACGTATTTAGGCTTCCTCCCGATCTCTCTAAATATATAGCAAGTCTACCAAAAGTCTGTTCCAACTCAATTTTATCAAGTGGTGCTTTGCAATAAACTGAAGAAACTGGATCTTCTTCTTCTTCTTTCAAATGAAGCTGGTTCTCTTGTGTTTGCATTCCTCACCCATGAATTAATAACTTCTGTTATTTTTTGTTTTCCAAGAGAGAATTAATCTGAAAGTATAATTTCTTTTTTCCTGGAGATATTCTGCTGGCCTGCTGGCTATCTACAGATAAGCTGAGTAGCTGAATTGATAAGAACCAGATTGTTCAACTACTGATGAAATGTTGCTAGGACCACAGAGGGTTCTGTGTGGAAAATTTGATTAGAATTTCTTACCTAGGCATGAGGCTTTGACCATTAATGTATGGAGGAGGTTAAGCAATAGTCTTACGTTGCCATGAAGAGCATATTCAGATCCAGGCCATACCTAGAACTTACTATATTACAGAATACTTAAGTACAGTCCCCCGTGTTTATGGTTTTTATTTCTATCCTTAGAGACCCTTACATAACTCCCACTGGCCATTAATAGAGCTTTCAAAAACACATCATAAGGTGAAAGGGGAGATGTTAACCTACCCAGATTCACAATTTAGGCTTTATTCTTTATTAGCTCTTTTTTTCAGAAAACCTTTCCTGACTTGGAGAATTAGACTATTCTCTGAAATCAATGAAGAAAAGCAGTTTATAGTTGTTGAGTATATATTGTGTTTGAAAGTTGAGAAGAAAAATTTGGCGAGTTATTGCTCTATTATTGTTATTGCTGTTGCTGCTGATGTTATTCATCCTAGGTTTTTTGTCATAACAACCATATAAGCTGGAGATTTTAAGACATGTGAATGAAGAAAATGAATATTTGTGGAGTTGAGTAATTTTTCTGAGGTGACACAGTGGTTGTCAAAATCTGGACTCACTCCAGAGCATTCCTGGACAATTCCTGAGGATTTGTCCTAATGTGTTCCCTACCACAAGCCTGGTGCACACAGTTTCACTGTCTAGAAGACATATTATACAGTGGGGGTTCTGGGGGAAATATTACAGCATGAAGAAATACAAAGTGAGAGCCCTGTATTGTATTGGTTCCTCAAAATGTTCAGACAACCTTTTAGCAAGATTATCAGAACATTAGAGGTAAGGCATTCGCCTTGCATGCAGAAAGACAGTGGTTCAAATCCTTGCATTCCATATGGTCCTCTGAGCCTGCCGGGATCAATTTCTTAGTGTAGAACCAGGAATAACCCCTGAGTGCTGCTGGGTGTGACCTCAAAAGAACAAAACAAAACAAAAGATAATCAGAACATGTTATATCCACACTGTCACCATGGCACAAGAAGTCAAGTCAAAATTCAAGCACCTCCATAAATACTGTAACTATGATATGAAAGAATAAATATATCAAGATTTCTGGCTACCTCCAAAATAACTGTTTCAGTCTCTCCTTGTGCTTTGAGTCTCCCTTGTCTGTCCTTGATGTCTAAGCCTTTATTTCATTTAGACCTCAATAACAAAATCTCCATTGGACTCATTGCCCTTAACATTTACAGTGACAAAAATTCTTTCTACATACAATTAACTTTCTTTGTGCTAATTCAATGTTCATTTGTCTATTCAATGAGCCTGAACAAAATCCAAAGTAAATGATTAAATTTTTCCCCAGTACCCCTCCATTTGAAAATGTAGGCCATATAACACTCATCACTTTTCCTACAAACTATAATCAAAACTCCAAATAGATTTCTCCATTCTTAGTCCATTGTCAGATATTAACTAGTCCATTTTATTACTTTAATATATCATGTGATTATATATTCATTTAGTTATATAGAGAAAAGAAGTTGCTTTCTCTTTGCTTTGTCAACATAGTATATGTAGACTGTAAAGCAAGACAAACCCACACTACTCATAAATTTAAATATTGAAAGTTTATTTTTAAATGCTAGTTTTAGCAAACCAGGCCAAGAATTTGTAAGATTTTATTGTAACCTAACAGCTTAAGTGTTTCTTGCCTTTATTGACAGAACTATTGAAAATTTTATTTCCTGGCCATTATCTATAAAATCATGCCAAAATCACAATATGTAGAAACCTATCAATGTGATAAGTAATATGAAAAATAATCTGGGAAAAGGATAACATTTTATGAAGCTTTTCTTCAAAGAACAAGATTCATCTTTCTCAAAAGTAGCAAAGGAAGCAAGTAATGTGATTTGGAAATTTGGAAAGCAAAATATATTCATCTCTCTGCTTATCCAAATATCTTAGCTGAACTAAAGCATGAGATCCAAATCATCATGTAATGGAAATATAGGATTATTTCATTGACTTTCCTTGACTTATTAAAACCAGAATATTCTTATTTGTATGCATAGGCAGTAGTGACATAGTGTTTCTTACAGAGATAATAAAACATTATAACAAATAGAAGTGCAAAAATTAAAGCTATAAAAATTAGTGGTTTTCACAAAATAAAATCACAAGAAATTAAAGAATAATACAGATCTGAAGTATTTCCCCCATCCCAACCAAGACATGAAGAATACAAACTCATTTTGTAGCAATATTATTCAAGGTCATTGAATTCATCTGTTCTCTCTTAGTTTCTTCTTATTTATTAATATTTACCTCAAATGTTGTAAAGATCAACTCATTTGACACTTGTAAGCTCTGAGAATATTGAAGCACACAAGGTACAATATTAAGCAGATACTGTACTACTTAATTGTCAAATAAATGTCATCACATTGATATATGTACTAAAACTTTCATTTGAGTGCTTGGAAAGTTAGTAAAAGCACTAAGTTGTGTTTCTGGCATGCTCAGTAACCCAAGTTTAAATTCTTGCTGACATTACCTAAGTATCATCTTGAGGTAGCCCTGATGACTCTGGAGAACCTTCCCCAAAGGAAAAATAAAGACAAAAGAAAACAGCGCCATGCATCAGAAAGGAATACACTACATTTATAAGACTAACATTAACCTTATTTTCCACCTTTCTGGCTTTATGCAGAAAGAAGATATACTAGAAATCAGGGTCTGTCTTTTGTCTTTTTTACCATTCTTTGACTTTCTTACGTACTTTAAAATAATATTGATTGGAAGGTTATGACTTTTATTAAGTATTTGATCATCCAACTGTTTATTCTTTGTTACTGATTCACAGCTTGCTAAATCACTAGAGAGTATGTAGGAGGCTATAGTTGTGTTAGTGACATCACTTTGGGAAGGGCTTCATAACGGGAACAGGTGGCTAGTCTAGCCAGCCATGAAATTAAAGGATTGTAAATCTTAGTCCAATCCCTCACTTCTGGGGAAATGAGAGTTGCTATATATTAAACAAATCACCAATAATTAATGGATCTTGCAAGTTGCAAAGAGTATAGGAAATTTGCATTTGAAGTATAATAGGTGGTAAGTTCTAAGTGCTGTCATTTCAGCCCTGGAGAGATGAAAGGACCACTTCAAAGGGACCAAAGGAGAAAGAAAAATGGAACAAAAAGAGCAGAATCGGTAACTGTCCAGATCTCCTCCAAAACTAGTGACTACTTGCTGTCTTTCCCTTTAATTTGTTCCAATGCACAAAACTATAGTATGCTAGTACATGGTTCTAAATTGCCAAACAGCCTCAGCTGACAACTGGGCAAGTTGCTGTCTCAATTTGGAAGAAAGGAGAGAGCAACAAATTTTTCAAGGGAATATTTGTATGAATTCCTCAAAATAACCAAGGAAAGCCATATATGGAAAAAGAAGAGATGCAAAAAGAATTGCATCATGTAGTGAAGAATAGAATACACTTGAAGTGGAATTTTTAGGATGGTAACTATTGAGAAATTGTCCTTAGTCTAATTTTCCAAGCCTTTTCTATTCAAAATTGAATTATTCTAGTATTTGGATATTGTATCCTGCTATTGATCATGATTTTATGGGCTTTTTTTATGGGCCTTTCCCAAAAATAACTTAAAAGTAGACAAACAGTATTCACTTCACTGATGCAGTGTCTAGCTTATTAGAGTTTCACTTTTAACTCAAAGACCTATGATCTCCTGATGTCTTTGGATCCAGCTGTTTGATGAATTCTAAGTTAATCTCTTTTCTAATGATATTTTCAACAGACATCAGCATAGTTGTGCATCAGTATCCCTGCACAGTGTTGAACTATATGTTAGGAAGTCAGCAAGGGAAACAAAAGGTAACCATTTCTGCATGGTAAAATTTGCCCTCAGATTAATGGCCCAGTCTTGAGTTTAAGATTCCAAGTATCTTAAGATGCAATTACTCACCATAGTTTAGGATTACACCCTTTTATGCAGCTTCTCCATGTTTTCTGAATGGCCACTCAAACACTTCAATTATGATTTAAGATTTTATGCTCTAATATATAAAGAATTTAGACTTAATCTAAACCTATCATAAAGCTGCAATGTCACTTCCCTGTGACTGAACTTTCTGTAAAATAAGAGGAAGTTGAAAGAGTTTGTTTTCCTTCACTTTATCAGAAACAACCAGAGGGTTTTATTTTTGTTGTTTATCAGACTTACAAAGCTTGTTCTCATCTAAAATAAAACTACTTTTTGGGAAGATGTAATTTTTCTATGTTGTGCTAGGCTTGGCACAATTACAGGTAAACTTCAATAACACCACCATCTTTTTTCCAGTAGGACAGCCTATTGTTTGTCATTGCTATACTGAAAAATTTGTAGAAATATCTGGGAAACAAGATAGTTTTCAGATATTTTTGTCTATTTTTCCAAATAATGGTTGTCACTGCTATTCTGGAAGTATCTGCAGAAATATCTTGGAAACAAATATCCATCAATAGACTGAATTTTTTAAGTGTAGGAGAGAGTAGAAAGAAGAGAAAATTGTTTCAAAATTTTCCTTCAAAATTAGGTTATTTAAGAAAGTGGACATGCATAGCTAAGGAAAAATGATGTGTAATTTTTAACATAGAACTTAGTTTTTTATTCTTTCTTTTTTAAAAGAATGAATTGAGAAAAAGAAAAAGAAAGTGGATAGGATCCAGGGGCCAAGTGATCTCAGGAACATTGAGTAAAAACAAACAAACAAACAAAATAAAACAAGCTAAGCACAAAATGGACCTGTTACACTGGTAGACCAGGGGCTAATGGTGGGGCTATGGAGGCATGCTGGGAACTCTTGGAGAAAGGTCAACACTGGTGGTGGGAATGGCCATAATTCACTGTCACTATATGCCTGAAATGCAACTGTGAAAGATTTGTAATTCACTATGGTCTCAATAAAATTTTAAAAAATGATTTGTTATTATTATTAAGGTAACAGTTTACAATAGTTAAAATTTTTTTTGTGGTTTTTTTGGGTCACACCCAGCAGTGCTCAGGGGTTACTCCTGGCTCCATGCTCAGAAATTGCTCCTGGCAGGCACGGGGGACCATATGGGGCACCGGGATTCGAACCGATGATCTTTTGCATGAAAGGCAAACGCCTTACCTCCATGCTATCTCCCGGGCCCCACAATAGTTAAAATTTATGTTTAGTCTTAGTTAAAATTTATGTTTAGTCTTTAATGCTACTACACCATACCTACAAAAAATGCTGGTATCCCTCTCCTACGGTCAATACGCACATTTTCACTCACCACCTAATCCCAATTGTTAATGTCAGATCTCAATTTTACTAATTTTGTAAAGAAAATATCTTTCTTTTATTAAAAAATATGAGAGATTTTGAATGTACTGATCAGAATTAGAAAATATTATTTAGCCTCCTGCGGGAGACTCTGCACTGCTGTGCTCTGCTAAGAAAACTGAGGACTGAGGGGAGTCTTTTCCTGTGCTTCTGTCCTTCCTGAATTCTTGGAGCTCTCCTCAGAGACCAGAGCCCTGAGAAGCGAACCCAGAAATCACTGCATTCTGAAGCTGCTAGCGAGCCAATAAGTGAGTAAGAACTGGCTGGCTGTGGAGCTTCCCAATTGGAGAGCTGATTGCTCCTCCTGCGGGATACTCCGCACTGCTGCCCTCTGCTAAGAAAACTGAGGACTGAGGGGAGTCTTTTCCTGTGCTTCTGTCTTTCCTGAATTCTTGGAGCCCCAGAAGAGCAAGGCCGCTTTGCAGCCGCGCACTCTTTCTAACAAATAAACCCCATCTCAACATGCAGGAAAAACCACACTACTAGCATGACAATGCGGAAAGCTCGTAGGCAAACACTATGCACCGAGAATGAAGATGATGGCTTGGATGACCTTAAAAATCACAAACATCTGCTTAACCTCTCGGATAAGGAACTTAGAATAGAAATATGGAATATGTTTGTAAAACTCCAAGAAAATATTATTTAAGTTTCCCAGGTAACATAAATATAATGAAGTAAAATTTTTGTTCAAAGTCAAAAGTACTACTGTTTTCTTTTTCCTCATGACTTCAATAAGATGTAAGAAGCCAAATTTTTATTTTATTTACAGGTAACTCCCAGTGATTTTCATGGGTTACTTTGGGCTCTGCACTCAAGAATCATGCCTGGTAACTCTCAGGTGACTGTAATGGGTGACAGGGATCAAATACATGTTGGCTGCATACAAGGCATGCACCGACCTCCTATGTTCTCATCAACAATGAGATGTGAAAAATTTAGTGATAATATATGTGTAGTTGTTAAATGGTAGATAAAAATATGCTAAACTAACTGGGGAAAATGAAAAGATCTCAAATTCTGGGGCTAAGTACCGAGAACAATATATGGTACAGGATAATTGTTCGTATGTTTTATACTTTTCACAAGAATATAGCAAGCATATATGCTACTTTATCTTATACTGTTATTGATCATTTGTTGCCATTTAAACCATAAAATAGAGCACTAAGTAGCACTACTAATTAAAATAAGTTATTTGAATTGGTTATTGGTGAAAGGAAAGATATGTGTGTGTATAATTTTTTTTGTGTGTCACACCCAGCACTGCTCAGGGGTTATTACTGGCTCTAAGCTCAGAAATCACTCCTGACAGGCTTGGGGGACATATGGGATGCCAGGATTTGAACCATCATCCTTCTGCATGCAAGGCAAAGTCCTACCTCCATATTCTCTCTCTGGCCCAAGATGTATATTTATATTTACGTCAATTTTTTGAGTTTGTATTTTTTCCTTTCAGAGAAAGTTTCTTAATAGTGTATAATATCAATAATAGATCCAGGGAATAAATCAAAATATGTCACACAAACACCTGAGGATCCTGGAAAACTTTTCAAGTCTTCATGAGTTGTCAAAATAATAATAAAGCCAAGTGTTGACATTTGTATTGATAATGCAAAAAACTAAACTCACAACAAAGAAACACAGTAAGGGAATAACAATTGGCCAAAAGAAACAAAACTTGAGAAGTTACCTACAGAACTGAACTTACAAAGGAAGAGGGATGGGGGAAGAGAAGTTGAGGGAAGGAGACATTAAGACAGTGGCGGAGGGAAGTGGACACTATGGTGGAGGATGTGCTGTTGGAACACTATATGCATTAAATTTATTATTAGCAGTGTTGTACATGATGATACTCCAAAGAAAACAATTTATCTAAATAAATAAATTGAAATTCAGTTGCTGTACAAGTTAAACTTTCTAATTTTCTCAAACTTTAAATGATATCATTTGTTCTGTGATACAATAAAAAGATCTACATACAGAGAACTTCTGTTCTATGATGAACTTTAAAGATGTTCACAAATCAAAGGCATTTGCCTTTTTTAGCCTTGCAAACATAAACAATTTTTTTGGCATGGAACATCACTTGCAATCAAAAGAATAACACATAAGCTAATTATGCAGATCAGATGTTTAGCTTATAATTTCTTCAAAATTCAAGAAATCAGTTGGTTTAAGGGAAACAATAGGCTCATTGACAATAATGAAATTAAAGTTTCTAAGTGAAACAATTGAAATCTTATGTGTTGTTTCCATTAATTTGAAGGTTTCATGGTATTTGAGAAATTTTAGATGAACTTATTTGTTAGTTAAGTGGAAATAGTACTCATATTTATAAACAAATATGGCATCACAAAACCATGGATGTGCTCAGGTATCATATCTGATTACCTGTGTGAAGTCGTAGGCTCCATATGTAGTACTGTCAGTAGATAAATAATAAAGTTGTTTTAAAATAAGAATAAATATGTGTTCATACATTTGGACTGGTTTATCTTAATAAACTAAAAGTTTCCCACTTTCTAATATATTTTTACAAAATCTAGCATGGACAAAAGGCAAAATAATCCATACAAGATACATAGTGATATAAAGTTTTTTAATATGTTTTAAGTACTCACTGCCAAATTCCTCTAAAAATGTTATTAAAATGTTATTATGATCTCAGGGCTAGAGTGGTAGTACGGTGGTAAAGTGTTTGCCTTGCATGCACCTAACCTAGGACAGACCATGGTTCTATTCCCCCCTGTGTCCCATGTTGTCCCCTGAGAGCCAGGAGAGATTTCTGAGCTCATAGCCAGAAATCTTAGGTATCCAAATTGTGTTACCTTGAAATTGAGAATATCATCAATAAATATAAAAAGGTGGGAAAACAAATGAAATTACCTTGCAAATTATTGCACACAAACTACACTCTAAACACTATTGGCAAGAAATTGATAATTGGGGCCGGAGGGATAACATGGAGGTAGGGCACTTGCCTTGCATGCAGAAGGATGGTGGCTCAAATCCCGGCATCCCATATGGTCCCCGAGCCTACCAGGAGCAATTTCTGAGCATAGAGCCAGGAGTAACCCCTGAGTGCTGCCGAGTGTGATCCAAAAACAAAAAAAGAAATTAATAATTAAAAATGTGTGCTGTTCAATTTCCAGAAACAAAAAAATGAATGTAGCATAATACTTCAGATCAATTGTGAGATTTAAAATGTAAAATAAAACTATTTTATTTAATGTTTAAAATATACAAAAAAAATAGAGGACATGTGAAAAGAATAAATTATCCAAACCTATCAAAATTAGTTCTAAAGAGTCACAAAAAGTGAGAAAGATTGAAATTAAATTATTTTATAAAACAAGGATGATAATAAGGGTAATTCTGAATTTTGGCCAAAATTATATTATAATGGGGTGTTCTTTACATAATTGAAACCCAACTACAATCATATTTGTAATCCAGGTGTTTAAATAAAGATATTAATAAAATAAAAAATTACATTCAAAGAAAGAAAAGAGCATATTTTGTTAATAATTGACAAAGAAGTTATCTGTTATTTTGTATTTTGTTACCAACTTCTACACCAAAACTGTGTTTTATCATTTAGAGGAGGCAAATACATGAGATTTTAAATGAATTAAAGTGTAAAGAAGCCGAAGCAACAAAAGAATACCTAATGTAAATCTTTTATTTATCTGAACCCAAATGAACTACTTTCCAGAGAACTGAAAAGCTATGCAGCTATGTCTCTAGAACCAATGCTGAATTCTTTGAACATTGAAGAATAGAAGGGAAGCATGGAGTCCCTGGCTCTGTTCACTGAACAAAGAAACAATTACACGAATGATAGGTCAACAAGTTTGAAAGACATACTTGCAAATTTAGATCTTATAAAATTTTAATGCCGATTTAGCAAATGAAAAGTAATAATAAACTAAGTTCATTCACTTTTTATTGGGGATATAGACCTCCCAAACAATGTTCCTAGATACCCAGGATCTCTTTCCTTCAATACTTTGTCAACCAGGTTCAATGCTAGATCTAAAGAAAGTGTTGCCCTTGGGTCCCACATAGTACTCAGAATGACCAGGATCACATTCACTGGTGTTAAGGGGGCCTATAAGAATATGTCTGGTTATTCTCAGAGGTCAATATTGGATTTTGGTTCAAGTACTGGTCCCAAGCACTCCTGGCCTCTGAAATATCCTCTCTGACCCTTAGTTAACTTGATTTCTGACTTGCAGACATACCTGGTGGTTTTTGTATTATCAGGACTCTCTGCTCAAAGATAATTCCTGACAATGCTCGGAGTTGCTCAGAGTACCATATGTGTTGCAGAGTATCTAACAAAGATAAACTGCATTCAAGGCAAGTGTCTTAACCCTTGTACTGTCCCTGACTTATTTATTTAATGGCTAAGATGGAGGTGGGATAAGGAGAATGGAGAAGGCTTGAGGCCACATCCAAATGGGCTCAGGACTTTATCCTGGCTCTGCCCTCAGAGATCAACTCTTAGCAGGGATTGATGAACCATATATAGGTCTATGGATAAAACCTGTGTTGGCCACATGCAAAGAATTTCCTTTCACACTGCTATATTTCTGGCAACTTTTTAATAAGATGATTAAACTAATGTTTAGGAAAACGTCTTATTAGATTTTGCATTAAAGAAGTTTTTATGGAAACTCCTTTAATATTTGTTTTGCAATGATGCAATTTAGCCTATGCTATTTTTTGGCAGTGCCTAAATTAAATGAATCACATTAATAAACTAGCAACTTATATAGCAGAATAATCCAAGAACTATTCATCTATGATTTCAAGTAAGATATAAAGATAGGGTTCTCAATTTGTATCACAGTGGGAGACAGAGTAAATATCTTTGGGTGCAGTAGGCTATCCAGTTAATACAAATCTGTGATTAAACTCCTAAATATAGTTTATCATATATAACATAAAAATCGGTTTAGAAGTTATATATCCCAAAATTAAGTTTTATATTCTAAAATATATTACTATATGTAATCATATAGTCTTCAAAATATTTTCTCAGGGCCAGAGTGATAGCGCAGCAGTTAGAACTTTCTTTGTATGCAGCGTGCAGAATCAGGAGTAACTCTTCGGCATTGCTGGGTGTGGTCCCAAAACAAAATAAAATAAAAATATTTTCACTGAAAGAAGACCAGACAGCTCACTGTGTGGCAAAGTTTAGCAATAATCCAGGAATAAACTGTTCAGTTCTATCAGCTGATAAAAAGTCTAACTCCATGTTGGGAGTAGAAGGAAAGAATAATATCCTGCAAAACTATCCAAAGTCATATTAACTGGGAAGAACAGTCCTGCTCTACCCTCTTGAAAATGGATATTGACATATAGAACTAGATTCTAAAGAAGTTACACAGACCATTATATGTATGTAGATTCAATCTGTGGATTTGGGGTTTTTAATCTAATGAAGAAAAGAACAAACACACCAATTATCTGCAAGTATTTCAAGATCTAGCTTCTGAAAAGTTTGCTTAAAACTCCAGGTCATCAAATAAGGACCATGATAAGATATGATGGAATATTTTTCTTACTAAAATCAGCATCAGCAGAATGGAGCATCCGTGCCAGAACACTTGTCCAAACAGGAGCTGAAGATTCTAGTTTAGGTCTTATGTCAGGACCTTGAAGCTTCTAGTTTAGGTCCTATGTCAGGAACTATTCATTTGAAAGGAAATCAGGATATCTTTTGCTGAGATCTTTACCTCTACATACTTTTTTCATTTTATATAGGTATTTTATATAGGTAACTTTAACTGGAAACAGCCATCTTGTGTTCCACAAGTTTTATTATTCAAATATAAATGCCAAAAAAACCAGTGTATAGGTATTATATAATTATACATGTATGTGTATATATAACTATACATGTATGAATAATAAAATAATATAATAGTTTGTAGTATAATGTTTATGTTATATGTGTATTATAGGATATATTGCATATACTGTTATATAACATATATATTATATACATACTATTGATGCTTATTATATGGGTGTATATGTAGGTGAATTAAATATAGTTAAATTCTTACCTTTTTGCTTCCCCAGATCACTTGATTCATTAAAACTATTTTTATTCTGTTCTGCTGAGATGTTGTTTATGAAAAATATTAGCTAAAACCCATGCCAAAGTTGAGGAAATAACTGAATTATTTGAGTAACAGCTACTGCTGTAAAAAATGCAAAACGAGGAGGCGCATAATCAGTTTTATATTTACAATAATATGTATAGTATGAATAAGTCCATAGAGTAATCAGATCAGCAGGTCAATAATATATACCTCAAGGTGATAAATAATGTCCCAATAATATGAATGACTAGAAACAAATTTTGTCCTAGGAATTTTCCATTTGACTCCACACACTGCTTTTCCTATTCTGCATTACATACTCCTCACTATAATAGACTCGTAGAGGCAATCAAGTTCGAATATCCATTTCATTAGAAAGTCTGTATTTCTGGGATTTGGAAGCAGAGATTAGTGAGAATGGTTGAGAAATCCTAGAATTTATTAACTTCAGCATAAATCCAAGCACACCCTTGGCATACACTTCTCTGTAATCCTCAAGTACAGAATCAGTGACAGCCTTTAGCTCATGTGATTTAAGGGAATATTTTCTGAGTAAATTTTAGAGGCATTTCTTCTGCCATTCTTTTGCCGCTTTTGCTATTTCTGTTCTTCCTCAGTTGCCCTTTACTTCTACGAATACTTGTTTTAAAAGGGAACTGCTCTTTTGTCTGTCTGCAAGAGTAAACCCTATGCTAATTGCTCTATGTTTACTGCACATATATTTACTACATGATTTTCTATGTCACTGTTTAATGATTGCTTATAAACGTAAAGCAATTTTCTTTTAGCTAATGGTATAATCCAGTACTGTGTTATATAAACCTTCTTTGTTGCCTGCTCTCCAGTTTTCCTAGGCCCACCATGTACTCATCTGACTAACCAGCCCCTTATCTAGGATGATGTATTCTGTTCCCTTCAATAAAAATAATAACTTCAAGATAATATTTTGGCATGAAGGGAGACCCCTGATAAATGAAGTCAGGAAGCACATGAAATTTTCTGGCACTGCCTTTTACCCATGATGTTCCCTGTTTGGTGGTGTTGATATACTGCTGTTTATTTCAGAACCCTTTTATACTCTGAGTTCTGGGTACTTATTAAGAAAGAAATTTTAGGGGGGGGGGATGAAAGATAGCATAGAGGTAAGGCATTTTACCTTTCATGCAGAAAGTCATTGGTTCGAATCCCGACATCCAGTATCCCATATGGTCCCCTGTGCCTGCCAGGAGTGATTTCTGAGCATAGAGCCAGGAGTGGCCCCTGAGCGCTGCCGGATGTGACCCAAAAACAAAACAAGACAAAACAAAACAAAAGAAGAAATTTTAAAAATATAGATGAAAACTTTGTTTAAATCAATTTTTATTCTTTTTTCCCTAGGCAATCTGATATTATACGTGTTATTTATTATATCAATTGGATAATAAGTACTTTCAGACAGAAATGGTCACCAGAAGGTGACCAGTTTCTGGTCTGGAAATCACTTCTCCTTCAGAAATGACTGCATTATTCGGGACATCTGATCAGGTAATGCCTATCTTTTGTCTATTGTTGGAGTTTAAAGAAGTTCAATGTCCTTGATCATTCTGGTTAAACAAATAAAAACAAAACAAAACAAAAACAAACAAACAGAAAAGTTCTCCTGTGCTTTTCCCAGCCATTCTGAAAGCTGACATTTTAAAATAGCTCAGTTTTCTGTAACCTGGGCTCTGTGTGTTTTCTCATAGAAGTGTTGTAGATTTATGCTACTCAATCACTGTATAGTTCTGGTCTGAGTTCATTCTGGTTTGGAAGGCTGTCATGACAACCTAAGTCGCATTCATCACATTCTTTGTGTAGGGAAATGGGCTCCTTTTCTGAAAAGATTGCTTTTTAAATAAATCTTTTATAAGAAATCAGTCGTTGATTGATGATCACATCCTTCAAATTGTACATTCTATAATATTTATTTCATTTTTCTACCAGAGAAACTTGAGAGCATCTTTCTTATCTGAGTTAAGCTAACATCAAAATGGCCTAACTGCTGCTGCTTTTTTTTGTTGTTGTTGCTATTGTTCTGACAAAACACAACCAGCTGGGAGTCAAGCAGTGCAGGATGTCATATATATCAGACATGTACTCTACACTTAAATCACATCCAGGTTTCCTATATATTTCTAACTCAAATTTGTCCATATTATATGTGATTAAAACAGTATCATGTCAGGTGTTATCTATATGCATATATTCCCTAACTTGTCTGTACTCATAAAAATTATTTCCATTCTGGGGCTGGAGAGATAGCACAGTGGAAGGGTGTTTGCCTTACATGCAGCCAGAGTGGTTTGATTTCCGGCATCCCATGTGGTCCCCTTGCCTGTCAGGAATGATTTCTGGGTACAGAGTCAGGAGTAACCCCTGAGCACCACCAGGTGTGACCAAAAAAAAAAATAACACAAAAATTATTTCCATTCTGTGCTAAATACTGAGTGTCAGGGAAGCAAGATTCAAATGAATTTAACTTATGACTATTTAAACCTTGGAAACAGACATTTCTTGCACCAGCCAATCCCGTCCCCCAGAGAGGATATAGTTAACATTATCACTTCTCCAGAAAAATTTATGTAACCCCAACAGTATATGATTTTTGAAAGGGTAACTGTTTCACTCACTTTGGATGGGTAACACAGAAATCTAATTCAGTATAGTAAAATATGTCTGCATTTCTGTTGTTTGCATGATATATAGGTACCTGCCTAGAGAACTTGACTCTCAACAAAACTCTTCACAGATTTTGTATATCCAGAATAAAAATATGTTTGTAGATAGGCAGACATAGAAAATTATGTTATACTATTATATTCCAGAGTTTCAAAATGATTTGATCTAATATATCCCCAGCTGGCATAATGAGAATTAAGAGGGGACATTTATTCTAAAGAATGTGGCTTTTCTCAATCCCATGAAGTCAATATCCAGTGTTGAAAATCTTTTGTAAACTACTAACAACAGTGACTTAATAAATGTTTTTTGTTGAAGTAATGACAGAACTGCCTGCCTACATAGTTCCCCCACATGGGCAAGTCTACCTCATGTTAAGTCAAAGGAAATCCAACAATGTTATCTAAAGCATACAATAGGCATACACTGATAGAATGTTAAATCAACTGTGTAAATATTCTTAAGAAGATATTATTAACAAATGAAATGTTTTCTTTTGTCTAAGCCATTAAATAATGGAATTGTGTACCTTTGCCATTTCCTTTCAGACTGTTTAGTACTCAAACTATTTTCATGTTCTGTTTTATTTTCTTCTTCTAACACAAACCATAGTATTCTAAGCAGAAAGCCAAACAAAGAAGTATAGACTCTGGTATTAATCAACATAGATTACTTTTAGCTAAAATCAAGTATGTGTGTGAAAAACTAGCAGTCTCCTTTCCAGGAAGAACATGTTATTTTTTATTTGTAATTACATGAACTAATACAAGATTCCTATTATCTAACTTTTTCTAGAAATTTCCCAGCCATAATTTTTACCAAGTTCTAGTTGTTATTTGCATCCTTTTTCTCTTCTCTATGAAACTCTGGAAGACACTAAGAAGTTAGTATTCATTTTTGATGCTCAAAAATACATAAAAAACAAAATTTACAAACTGGTTGATATGTTCAATTATAGTCCTATGTATTATTAAAATTTAGTGCAAATTCAAAAAGATAAAAGTCAAATTTACTAGTGGTAATTATTATAGAATAAATTGAAATTTAGTAGAAAACCAGAAACAATAAAAAATCTATGGGAGATGGTGGTTGTTTTATCTCTAAAAAGAGAAGCATAATTAGGCTGGGCCTGTGTTTTGATCCATGACCAACTCATTGATATTTTCTTTCATTCCAAAACACTATTAGAATTTTCCAGCACTGTGTTTCCCAGCAGCAAAAATCCAAAACTGTTGCTTTTACCATTTGTAAAGTGAATATCTGATGTCAGATCAATGCAGTAGAAATCCAAATATTACTGCCTATCTTATTTCCACATCTTGAAATTTTAGACATCAATAGATATTATACTAAGTAACCCAGCATGGAGTGAATAAAAATATGTGACTATAATTAAGGATCTAAAAATTAATTGTATTTCCTCTGTATAAATCAAAGCATGATAATTAGCCTCCCCTCTATAGTTTATAGGAAAAATATTGGTTTAAATTATTACAAGGTTCTTAAATATTTTAAAAGCTTCACACAATAGGCAAGTACTTTTAATCTGTCAGTAATCACCCATCTCCTCCTCTGCCTTTATTTGTTCCAGTGTAAAATGAAATGCTTTATGTAATAATATATTTCCTTATTTATTAAGATATAAAAATGCATAATTATTTACATATTTAGAAAGCAATCATTACTTTCTTCCAATTTCTCTCAAAAACAAACAATATTTCTTCATTGTATATCTTGAGTATTATGTATTGCTTTTAAATACTCTGTGGATAAGATCAATGAGCAACTTCAGAACCATTCAATAGATTGAAGGTGAATAGATGTGTTCAGGCTATCTTGTAAGCTATTCTTACATATATTTTTTATGCTTTCACGGTAATGCATATTTTGTGTCAAACTTGTCATTGAAACTTTTAAATTATTCTCCAGTCAGAAAATACTAGTATATACTCTGTATAAAAGATCATGAGACAAATCTTCTGTGGACTGACTAAAAATGGTAGAACAAGTCATCCAAATGTACAATAAACATTAAGTTAGAAAAAAAGTCACAAACATAAAGCACTAAAGCAATTTACAACAAGGTCCTAAGAGATAGTATAGTGCATGGAACATTTGTTTTGCACACAACCAAAGCAAATTCAGTTCCTGTCTCTCCAATATGGTCAGTTGAGCCCACCAGGATTGATCCCTGAGAGTGAAACCTCAGTAAGAGAATAAGCATAGCTGGGCATAACCCAAAATTAAGCAAAACAAAGCAAAACAAAAAAGAATAATGTGGTATAGTGAACACAATCAAACCAAGCAAATAAATCATTCTAATCATTCTGAATTTTAATTTCTTCAATTAAAAAGGAAAATATAAAAAAAGTTTTATTTCCATAGAACCAGTAGTTATAAAATATTAGAGGAGTTTACACACCTTAATCTTTACTAACCTGTCTTCTCAATTGATTTGTAGACATTGACTCACCAAACTATATACAAGCCCTAAGGCTTACATCTTCGTTTTAATTTTAGAGGTAAATCTATACTATTGTTGCGTAAAATATATTTTAACTGTAACTTAGTCTGAGATTCAAATGACATTAAATGAAATCTTATCCAGATCAAGGAGTGGTATAAAGAGCCTTCCATGATGGGTAGTTTACAGTGTGCCTAGTCACTTTTTATTTTTATTTTTTTGGTTTGAGGGTCAAATCCAGTGATGCTCAGGGGTTACTCCTGTCTGTGCACTCAGAAATCACTCCTGGCATGGGAGACCTTATGAGACACAGGGGATAGATCCAGGTCCGTCCTATGCTAGCATGGGCAAGGCAGAAGCCTTAAAGTTTGCACCACCGCTCAAGCCCCTAGCTACTTTTTTGTTTGATTTTTTTTTGTTTGGGGACCACACCAGCAGTGTCCTGGGCTTACTGCTTGCTCTTCGCTCAAGGATCACTCTTACAGGCTCAAAGGATCATGTGGGGTGCCAAGGATTAAATCCCAGTTGGCCACACACAAGGCAAATGCCCTATTTATTGTACTATCTCTCTAGCCATGCCTAATGACTTATAATACCAGCTTTGATGAAGTCTTTACTCTCTTATCTTGCCTCTTGAAGCAACTACCTTCTATCTATTATTTGTTGACCCAAACCTGGATCATCTTGCTTTTCATTAATCTCATAAAATGCATTTGTGCTGTGTACTTTCCGTGTAAATGTCCAAATAACATGCCATATTCACATTTCTCCTGTAACCTAGGAGATTTAAATATTTATTCTGGTCAGAGATTTTCTATGTTCACTCACTTGGGGTCTAGCAGGTAGAAAATACTGGTAGGAACAACATATAGGAGTAAAATAAAGCAGAATATCTTATTTTCATCACATCCTCTATGATGGTATCTGCTGCATGTTGATTTTATTTTTGACCTACAAATCTTCCTAACTAACTGGTGCCAACTAGGGTTTTCTGGGATAGAGATGCAAATCAGTCTATTACCTCATACATGTGAGGTCCTGGTTTTCATTTTTGATAAGAAGTGAGCTAATTAGAGATTCTCTGTCTTCCTTCTTGCAGTTGCTCCCTCTCTACATAGCTTAGGTCTATGATAACAGTTCTGTCACTTTGTTTTCCTAAATCTATGCCATGCCTTTTTAAATGATATAATGAGTCCTATTCATTTCCAAGTATGAGGGGCTACTTCCTGCAATGTTTTAAATTGTTTCAATAAAGAATAGCTGTTTGCTGAGTATTTAAGGTGAGGATTATAAAAAAAGCACAAAGTGCTTGTAGTTCTATTATTAAATAATGTTCAATTATTTTCTCCTTACTTCCAGCAATCCCATTCTTATCTCTTCTACTAGGGGTATAGACATTCATTATATTGCTATGCTTTTTCAGTCCTTCTTCTCCATCTCCATCTACCTTAGCAGAATCTTTGGGGCTAAACTCATGAAAATTTCTACATATACTTACAAACTCTAACTTATCTGGTGGTATTATCATTAATATGCTCTGAGATTTTTTTCAGTAACCAAAATCACTTCTTAAGATGTTTCATTGAGTAAGTCAGTTTTTATTCCTGCCTTTATCCAGAGGAATATTCCTCTGAATCCCAGTTATTAGATGAGAGTAAAATAAGGCAAGGAGTTTTATATGTGCCATTATAAAGGGAGAGCAAGAGTGTAAGTTGAGTGATGAAAGACTTGGCAATATCAGACTGCTTCTTTAAGAAGGTGGCCCTGGATAGATGTAAAGGAAATGTGATGTGACCAAAAAGAATTGAGGAGAAAGAAATTCAAGAGGATGTTAAAGAAAAGCAAGTATATGTTATAAAAAGCATGACTCATGTAAATAGTTTTAATTTATAAATTATGCATAAGCAAAGGAGGTAATATCTGAGAAGATAAATCTGAACATTAGTACATTAGATGAATTCAGGGGAACAAAAAATCAAGAAGACTTAACAGAGATTATTCAAGAGTTTATTATAGGTAAACATGCAATAATAATAGAAATAAAAGCACAAATATAGCAAACTTGGGAACAGATTATCTGTCTTCCCTAAACTGAAATATGGGTATTATATTTTTATATATGCAAAGATTAAGTGGAAGCTGAATAAAATTTTAATTTATTTATATCCACAAAACATATAGTATTGCCTTATTTCCTAGGAATGTACAAGTACATTAATACTTATAAATTAATGGTACTTTCATAAGGTCACCCAGTAGTTGGCAATTAAGTCTAAGTTTTATCCAAACCCAGATTGTCTTGCTTCAGAGTTTGTGCTCTTATATATTATATCTTGACATTTTTATACCTTATTGAAATTATTATTCCAATTTGATAAAATTGTGATTTATCAATATCTCATTTTATATATTATGGTAGAAAGTAACAGAGGTTCAGTCAATTTGACTTCAAAATAGAGGAGAGGCAATTTTTTCCAAGAAGACAAATCCAGAGCTTATAGTATTAAACTGACTTTTTGCTGCTTCTCTAAAGACTTATCAGGACTTTATTTTATAAAGTAATGCAAAGGAAATAGAAACCAAGAGGTTTAAATTTGAAAAGATGATTTGTAAGGCTTCGTCTGCTTCAGACATGTTGGCATGTGTTTTGAGGGAAATAGACTGTGATTTAATTTGGTTTAACCACCTTTGAGCTCTACTGTTAGGACAAAGCTCAGATTCCATAGTTAGGAAATAGTACAGTAATCCCTCCTCCACACTGTAGTCATATTCCAAAGTGTACATATAAGTTGCAAATGGTATCTGGCTCTTCCTAGTCAAAGGCCATGACACTTGCTTGCCTTGTATGCTCAGTGCCATACATTACACTCAGGAGAGAGAATATGTCTTTACTTAGTGAATGTAATAGTTGTCTGACTGATTCATGGGCTGATTGATTTATGGTTAGAGTATTTATCAGCCAGCTAATATCAAGAATTCAACCTTTACATCTGCCTCTTCTCTGATTCTAATATATATAGATTTATTGGTATATATTCTAAAATAGATTTTAAAAAGAGGTGATAGTATTTTACAAACATTAACTCTGTTACAAATGTAGTAGATAAAATTGTGATCATTTAATCATATAATTAACCCTCTAAGACTTGTTTTCACAGGGAAATGTGATACTCAAAAGCTCACTTTCCTATCTACCAAATCAGCCTTAATCATTTTGATTGTATCAAGCTCTTCTATTCTATATAGATCCTCACTTTTTCCTTTGAATTAAAATAACAAATAAAATACAAAAATATATAATAATAAATAATTATTGAATTCAATTAATTTTTCACTGGCAGTAAAAACTAGCATTTAAGTCACTTGTTAAATATTTGTAAATAAATCTGCTTTTCTTGAAGCAGAACTAATACACATTGGATGTCAACTTTGAAAACTTTAAGTAATTAAAAGAAGATAAATACTTTGACCACCAAATACAAAGTCCAAAATACCTCATTTTTACCAAGAAATTATTCAATTTAGGTACAAAATTATCTTTCTTAGATTCAAAATAAAAAGAAACATTTTAAAAAAGCAATTAGTATCCATAGGTAGCAAAAGTTCTCTAGTTCAGGAAACAGAGACTTGTTTTACTTGGAGGCCAGTGAGATAATACATTGGGTAAGTATAAGCTTAACTTGTATATGTCTGACTCAGATTCAATATCTAAAAACAGTTGATCTGAGGACCCAACTAACATCAGTCATTTATATAGTTTCTCTGACAAGGACTTTAGTGAGGAAATAGGGAGGATGTTCAAAGAACTTAGACCATGGAACAAACATAACAGTCAATAAGACTTGAGGATATGAGAGTAAAAATAAGAAAATATCAAACAGAAATAATAGGACTGAAAAACTTGGTGGGTGAAATTGAAAGACTCATGAAATGCTTCACCAGCAGAGTAACAGCTACTGAGGAAAGAATAAGTGAGCTGGAAGATGAGCTGCATAAAACCTCTATAGAACAAAAGAATTTGAAAAAGGTCCTTAAAATAAGTGAAAAGAAGGGGACCGGGCGGTGACACTGGAGGTAAGGTGCCTGCCTTGCCTACGCTAACCTAGGACGGACCACGGTTCGATCCCCCGGTTCCCCATATGTTCCCCCGTGCCTGCCAGGAGCGACTTCTGAGCAAATAGCCAGGAGTAACCCCTGAGCGTCACTGGGTGTGGCCCAAAAACCAAAATAATAATAATAATAATAATAATAATAATAATAATAATAATAATAATGGAAAAGAAGATAGAAAAAATCTCCAAATAAGTTAGCAATTAACCTTTGGGAAAAATTGAAAAGGAATAACATAAGAATCAATGTGCTCACAGAAAGGCAGGAAGCAAACTCCTATGAAGAAGAAATAGTTAAAGGCATCATTAATGAGAAGTTTCCAGAGCTGAAGAGTGCATACACCCACATCCTGAATGCCACAATATAACAGCGAAGAAAGATACAAATAAAAGCACCCCAAGGCACATTCTAATCACAATGGTGATAATCATAAATAAAGATTGAATGCTATAAGCAGCAATATCAAAAAGAAAAATTACATACAAAGATGCATCCTTAAGATTTACAGCAGATTGATCAGAATTCATCCTTCAAGCCCAAGGCCAATGGTGAGATAAAGTGAAAAGAATCAATGAAATGAATATCTCATCATGAATAATCACCTACCCAAATTATCATTCATGTTTGAAGGAAGAAAACACAGATTCATGTAAAAACAATGACTTAGGAACTTTACAGACTAAGTAAACTCTACCAAGCTAGCTCTTTAAGACCATGCTCTACTTTAAATAATACGTTGTTTGCTTGTCTCTATGTCTCTGCTTCTACTCTGGAGAATCCTATGTTCTCTTATATATTTCTTTCTCTCTCCTTGCATTATTTCCATGCAATTTTCAGTAGAGCTATCTTTCTTCACCAAAATATAGTCTATCAAAACGTAAAGATGTCTTTTATATCACATGCAATTAAAAATTTCTGCTTGGGGCCTGGGAGATAGCATGGAGGTAAGGCGTTTGCCTTTCATGCAAAAGGTCATTGGTTCGAATCCTGGTGCCCCATATGGTCCCCTGTGCCTGCCAGGAACAATTTCTGAGCATGAAGCCAGGAGTAACCCCTGAGCACTGCCGGGTGTGACCCAAAAACCAAAAAAAAACAAAAACAAAAAACAAAAACAAAAACAAAACAAAACCTTCTGCTTGTCAAATTATACTTTCTCCAAAAATTTTGCATACATGTAAAGTCTTCATTTAACTGAGCTATCAGTGTTTTTAATAGCCCATTAATGGCAAAGATAAATTAGCTGGTCCATATTTCTACTTGTCAATAAATTCCTGTTTAAAGGACAGAATTCTAGTGGTCTCCCAATCACCACCAGGAATTCTGTGGCGAATGCAGAAACAGTAATAACCCCTGAGTATCTTTGGTGTGCCTCATATATAATAACAAGAAAAAAAAAGAAAAAGAAAAGCCATTGTTTGTGTAAAATTGTTTTAGTTACAAAATAATTTTCTTTTTTACAATATTTTATTTAAATTTTATAATTAGCTAATAAAATAGTCAATTTTATAGATTTATAAATCTATTGCTACTCTTCTTTGACAGATGGTTTAATATTATTGGATGCTTTTAAGGATAGTACATGAAAGAGACTAAAGTAAAACTCAGGTCTTTTGACAATAGTTACCAGGATCTTTCCATAGGAAGAAAGTTCAAAGAAAATGCAGAAATAAAAAAAATGGCATAGATTTTGAAATTTCTATTATATCAAGTCAATATACAAATATTTCAACAATTCCTAAGATTAGATTGAAATGACACCATGAGACTTACTGAGAAATCAAAAATCCAAAATAAATATTCTTTTTATTAATATATTTTATTTAAACACCTTGATTACATACATGATTGTGTTTGGGTTTCAGTCATGTAAAGAACACCACCCATCACCAGTATAACATTCCCATCACCATTGTCCCAAATCTCCCTCCTTTTTTTTTTTGTCAAAAGTTGTTCTCTTACAAGCAGTGTTGGTGGGAATGTGGAGAGAAAGGAACTCTTATCCACTGCTGGTAGGAATGCCGTCTAGTTCAACCTTTCTGGAAAGTGATATAGAGATTCCTCCAGAAACTTGAAATTGAGCTCCCATATGATCCAGCTATACCACTCCTAGGAATATACCCTAGGAACACAAAAATACAATACAAAAATCCCTTCCCTTACACCTATATTCATTGCAGCACAATTTACCATAGCAAGACTCTGGAAACAGCCAAGATGCCCTTCAACAGATGAATGACTAAAAAAACTGTGGTACATATACACAATGGAATATTATACAGCTGTCAGGAGAGATAAAGTCATGAAATTTTCCTATACATGGATGCACATGGAATCTATTATGCTGAGTGAAATAAGTCAGATAGAGCGAGAGAGAGTGAGCGAGAGAGAGAGAGCAAGAGAGAGACAGAGAGAAGAGAGAAACGAAGAATGGTCTCACTCATCTATGGGTTTTAAGAAAAATGAAAGACACCCTTGCAATAATTTTCAAGGACAAAAAAGAGGAAGGCTGGAAGTTACAACCCACTTCATGAGCCTCACCAAAAAGAGTGACGAGTTTAGTTAGAGAAATAATTACATTGCGAACTATTCTAACAATGAGAATGTATGAGAGAAATAGAAAGTCTGCCTAGAGTACCATTGGGGGCGGGGTGGGGAGGAGGGATATTTGGGACATGGGTGGTGGGAATGTTGCACTGGTGATGGGGGGTGTCCTCTTATATGACTGAAACCAACCACAATCATGTTTGTGACCAAGGTGTTTAAATAAAATATTATTTTAAATTTTTTTCTCTTATAGGTCATCTAACTATTAATCATTTATTAGTTGTCTATAAATTATATAACAAAATACTATGAGTTGGATAGTTAGAAACACAGAAATGACCTTTTTAACAACTGTAGAACAAGAAATCTAAAATAAAAGTATCACTAAACTTGATATCTTGGTCTATTTCTCGTATTCATCATGTAGTATCATTCTGTACATATGTGTCCAAATTTCTTCGATGAAGATAATAGACTTTTTTTTTTTGGTTTTTAGATAACACCTGGCAGCATACAGGAGTTACTCCAGGCTCTGCGCTCAGAAATTGCTCTTGGCTCAGGGACCATATAGGCTGCCAGGGATTGAACCCACATCCATCCTGGGTCAATGACATGCAAGGCAAACACCCTACTGCTGTGCTACCACTCCTGCCCCATGGATATAGACTTTTTCGAGTAGGTCTGATCCTAATCAAATTTACTTCATTCCTTTAAAACACTGTTTATAGTATAGTAATTTTGGGAAGTTAGGAAAGAAGATTTCAACATTGGAATTGGAAGGGGATACAATTTGGCCCACAATGTATTTCTCATAAACACTTATCACTGCGTAACTGTTATGATTTCCACTGCGTAACTATTATGAATTCATGCTCCCTATGGAATAGTTGCATATTTATGTTAATACAACATAGAACTAAAAGGTCAAATTATAATCCAAAAGTTGAATAACTAAAAATTATATTAAAATTTTATTATGTTACTTGGCATAATAAAAGTTACATTTTCTTAATAGATTCAACTGTGTTAGCACCTTCAAAAGATGGGGAACTACAATAGATACTGAAAATCTGAGAAGCTTCTGCACCTCAAAGGAAATAGGGATTAGGACACAAAGACCACCCACAGAATGGGAGAAACTATTCAACCAATACCCATTAGATAAGGCTCTAATATCTAAGATATGCAAGGAACTGACAGAACTTAACAAGAAAAAATAATCTAACCCCGTCAAAAAATGAGGAGAATAAATGAGCAGACACTTCCACCAATAAGAAATACAGATAGCCAAAAGACACATAAAAAATGCTCTACCTCACTAATCATCAGGAAGATACAAATCAAAACAACAAGGAAGTACAATTTCATGCCACAGAGATGGATGCACAGTACAAAGAACAAGAACTATCAGTGCTGCTGAGATGTGGAAGAAATGAACTCTCATTCACTGCTGGTGGGAATGCTGTCTAGTCCAGCCTAGAAAACAATATGAAGATTCTTCAAAAAAACTGGAAATGGAGTCTCCATATGATCCAGCTATACCACTCCTAGGGATAGACCTTAGGAATCCAAAAACACAATAATAAATTGTCTTCTGCACACCTATATTCATTGTAGAACTATTTACAATAGTCAGAATCTGTAAAAAAAAATCTAGTTGCCTGACAACAGATGAGTAGGTAAAGAAACTTTGGTACACCTACACAATGGAATGCTATGCAAACCATCAGAAGAGATGAAGTCATAAAATTTTCCAATATATGAATGGACATGGAAACTATTATGCTGAGTTAAATAAGTCAGAGAGGAGAGATAGACACAGAATAGTCTCACTCACCTGTGGGATTTAAGAAAAAATAAGGCAGTATGGTAATAATAGCCAGACAATAGAGATGAGGCTGGAAGAACCAGCCCATGAAATGAAGTTTCCCACAAAAAGTGGTGAGTGCAGTTAAAGAAATAACTACACTTACAACTATCATGACAATGGCAGATAGTGAGAGAAATTGAATGCCTATTTCCAACACAGGCAAGGTGGAGGAGGAGGGAGAACGGTGGCATTGGAGGCAGGAAGGTTGCACTGGTGAAGAGGGGTGTACTTAGTCTGACTGACAGCCACCAACAAACATGTTTGCAATGCTTAAATAAGGATATTATAATATATATATATATATATATATATATATAAATTTTAAAAACATTAAAAAAAAGAGTGTGCTTTACTTACATGTGTCTATCCTGGGGTTAAATCCCTGGCATCTTGTATGGCCCAGAACACCTCTAGGATTGGATTAATTCCTCAATGTAGAGCCATGGATTTGCCCTGAGCATCACTAAGTATGGCTCCAAACCCTAATTTATTTATTTAATTAATTAAATGGTTAAATTGCTTGCAACATAAATGGTCTTCACCTACATGCAGATTGAAAAACAATCTGTATGAAATATTTCATTAATTTATGAGTATTTTAATAAGTTCCTTGGAAAGTTAAATAACCAAAAATAGATATTGTATAAAACATATAAGAAAAATAATGGTCAATAAGAATTTGTGAACTTTCTTCTAAATATAAGAGGAAATATAAATATCTTTACCAATAAAATGAATAGTTTAAAATATATTGCATGCATTTTACTTGTTTTGAAAGTTCTCTAATTCTTCCCTGTTACCTGACCTCCATCATTATTAATGGATCTATGCACTGCTCCTAAATTTCTGCTTACTGCTCCACCCTTCGGGCTATATTTCCTCTCTTTGGATGAAGACTGGTAGAAAAGGAAAATAGCAACTCCCAATCTAATAAATCCTTCAGAGTCTTCTCGGGACTTAACTGCAAAGACTCACACTTGGCACATCAGGAATTCTGAAAAACCAATGTGGACGATGCTTAGAAGTCCATCAAGTTCTATAGGTGAAAATAGAAATATGGAAGGCACAGCAAATACCAACCAGCTCTGTAAACCTTCAGAAAATGACTTCAATAATTCATCTTAAGGATTTTAAATTATTTCAAAGAAAATGTGGCACAGGTCATTGGCATGGTACAATAAAGCATGAGAGCTAAAATGAAAAAAAATAAAGGCAATTAAACAGCATATTTGTTGATATCAAACAGACATTAGAGGATCTGAGCAACAGAACTACAACAGCTGAGGTAAAGATCAAAAAAATCCAAGATGAGAGGAAAGAAGCTTCACAAAAAACAACAGAAGATGGTGGAAAGTCTAAGATATGAGCATAATACAGAATTATGGGATGAGCTCAAGAGAAACAATGAAAGAATCGTTAGAGCCCCTGAGGACCAGGGAGGTTAATTTTTTTTTAATTTTTGGGCCACACCCGGTGACGCTCAGGGGCTACTCCTGGCTATGTGCTCAGAAGTCGCTCCTAGCAGGCACGGGGGACCATATGGGGAACCAGGGGATCAAACCGCAGTCCGTCCTAGATTAGTTCAGGCAAGGCAGGCACCTTACCTCCAGTGCCACCGCCCGGCCCCCAGGGGGCGGTTAATTTAATGATGAACTAATAGTTAAAGAAATCATTGTTAAGAACTTCCCAGAGTTGAGGAATACAGAAGACCAAATGCAAACAAAAGTTTCTAGAAAAAGTAGATTCAACTAAGAATACTCCAAGATACACTACTCAGAATGACAAAAGCCAAAGATGGAGAGGCCAAAGCAATGGTGCAGTGGATAGTGTGCTTACCTTGTACAAGGTTGGCCTGGATTTGATAAATCTCTGGCACCCCATATGGTCTCCTGAGTACTTTCTGGATTATTTCCTGAATGTAGAGCCAGGACTAAGTACTGAGAATGCCCAGATGTGACTCAAAAAATGGAGACAAATAGCAAAAGCAATAAGATCAAAATAAGAACTTATGTATAAAGAAAGCCCAGAAAATTCACATATCAAATGAGACTCTGTGAGCCAGAAGAAACAGAGGAAAATAATACAACAACTCAATAAAACAATACCTTATATAGATAATCAGAACTTCATGTACAGGCAACTTTTTAGAGAATTTATAGCTTTAAAAAATATTTTTAAAGTACAGAATAAAAATCCCAGCACATAGCATTTACTCATTGTTGTGTATGGTAGCACTCCACTAGATTAAGAAAGAAAATGAGATCTATTTATCTGTACTTTTGTAGGTTTCACTATTTCTACCAACTGAGAGAGACAGAGAGTGAGAGAGAGAGAGATTGAGAGAGATCTCCCATATATGGTACAAAAATAAAAACATTGTAAGATAACAAAAGATAAAACTCATCAGAACTAAAGTTTTATTCTGTCCAGTTGAGCTTGGTTGTAGGGTAGAGAGACAACTTTGGGACATTGGTTGAGAGAAACAGGGTGATGAGTGTGTAATGGAATAATATATGCATGGAAATTATAGTTAAATATTAAATTGTATTAATAATATATTAATATATTTTATTTATTGAAATATATGCTGTACTACCTCAATAACAATGCTGTGCTGGGAAGTGTGAACTGGAGAGATAATTTAGTAAACAATGTGTTTACCTTGCATGCTACTGACTTGAGTTCCATACCCAGAACCCCACATGGTTCCCTAAGACTCACCAAGTGTGTCCCCAAAACAAAATATAATGCTATGCTCAGGACTTACTCCTGGTTCTGAGCTCAGATAACTCCCAGCAGTGCTTTGGAATCATCTGTAGTGTCAGGGATAAAACCAAGTCAGTGTTGTGCATAAAAGTTGTGGTTTTAACAAAAAGTTTCTGGAATATTCGTGCTTACTGGTATATATTCAAGCAAAACACTAAATATGTATGTAAAGTATCTGCAAAAAGTCACAATCAAGTATATCAAATACTAACAAGTAATAATGTCTATTGATCAAATTAGAAGTGACCAGAGGAATTTACCATATAATTCCCATATGTCTCTGTATGTATATTTCTATGTTTTCAGTTTGATCTAATGCTAAAAGATAATCAAACATAAGTCACTTATCCTTAGAAACAGGTGAATACATGTTTTTCTTTTATTCAAAATGGCAACTTAGAGTGCATCATACTGGAAGACCCATTATTTACTTAAGTTTCTCCTACAAATACCTATCTTTATACAGCTCACACACAAAAATCAGGTAACATGAAGCAATCATAATGAAACTTTCTTTACTTGAAATGCATTGCAAAATTCTTCCCTTCTATTACAAATTGATGCCCTTTGAAATACAATTGCTTCCTTTAATGTTTATTTACAATGCTTAGTTTTCACATGACTAGATGGTTGATAACATTAATTAGTTTATTTAGCCATAATTTTTTTCAACTATAGGCTACACCATCACAATGAAAGAAAAGCATTACGTAAAAGGCAAGGGGGAGAATAACAGAAGCTTGACATGGTCAACTCCTTTTATTGGCTTGAGTTGATATATTATCAAAGAAATTTGTCATTGAGTTTATGATACCTGTTAATTTTTAGCCAGCAAGATAAATATGTTTTCACTCTTTGGCATGACTATGTTGCTTCTGTGTGTCATCTCTTGCTTTCTTTCATTTTCTTTCCTTATTTTTCTCTTATAAAGAAACTCAGTATATTCTTTTCCCCTTATCCTCCTTACCTTCAATTTTTTAGATCTAAATTTTCTCCTTCTGTCCTTCAATTTTTTCCACTCTAGAAACTATAAAAGAAAATTATCTCTATTGTATTTCAGTATGCTCATTAATCTAAGAATAGTAGAATAAAATTGACCCCTCAATGCATCTAGTAGCAAGTCATAATTCATTTCCAATCAGTGTGGTAAGCAAAAGGATTGCTAATCTATGGGGTAGGGTTTGTGGTAGAATGGCTTTATGATGGTGATTGATCAAAACAACTCTTGGGGGAGCAAGGGCAGAGATAAAATAATAACCTTAACAACCAGTCTAATCAATGACCTTGAATAAATCAACAAGTTATCTTTTTTTCTTTCACCTTGACAATTACTGTTTTCTCTGACCCTTGGCTTGGACTACCAAACTGGAGTAATGCCTAAATAATTGAATTCCACTTGGAAAATCTCCTGTGATAATAATTCATGCCTTGGTTTATACTATGTTTTCTACAGAAATACATGTAATTTTGCATTGATTTACAATATAATTTTAAATAAGAATGCAGGCATCTAAAATTTAGAAGTTAAATTCTTTACTCCAGTAAACAAATTGCTATTAAGCAGACTAAGAAACACTTTTGCATATAAATAAGTATTGTGCTCACTATATTTGGTCTTTTCCCAATCTTCACTGAAGGTCTAAAAGAACTTACAATATCTAACATTGCTTCATGTTACAATCCTTCTCTAATTTCAATGTTTAACTCTCAAATAGCTAAATTGGTTAGTTTGCAAGGTATATTAAAAATCTGAATTGATGAAATCTTTTTAAATATTACAGTGTAGTTGTGTAACCATGGAATTAAAACTCTTTGTTTTGATTTGCTTTGTTTTAAAATACAAAATTATATTCTCATTGTTATCTTCATGGAGTACATGAAATCCTCTGCTTAATTGGCCTGGGTTTGTTTCTGTTTTTAACATTTTCCCACTTTACAGTAAGTATTGCTGAATCAATTTTTTTCTTTTACTTCTTCCAAAGCTTTCTGTACATGATTCATCTTTGAGTAGCTTTTTTAATAAAAAAATTCGTTTTCCTTTAACAAATACCTTATTTTTCTTTGTAAAAGCGAGTCAAAATATTAAAATATAACTTACAAAATTCACTGATATCCTAGAATGCTGTACAATCTTATTGTCATGAAACTAACTAGAAAAGAATTGACAAATGATCACAACAAAGTGACAGTTTTGTGGAGAAAAAGGCAGAGGAGCATTCTATAACCCAAATCTCTTGCACAGATTACTTGATTCTTTCAATTAGTTGATTCAAGACTTGTTTCCTGTTTTATTGCATTTTGGTGCTGACATCAAATAGCTGCTCTGTAGTACCCAGAATTAGCCAATTTTAGTGATAAGTTGAATTACTGTCACATGTACCTTTTATTATTCCTTTGACAGGGAACAAATGAGTATCAACAGGCATAGGGATAATCAAATGATCATCCAGTGTATGGTCTTTATAGTGTATAATTGTGATAAAGATATGCATGATAAAAGCACTACCTGATATAATTTATCATGATAACCAATGTTTTTCCACTTTTTCCAACTAGTGTTAAGATCTGTACTTTTTCCAGGCTAAAGTCTTCTGTCTCTAATTTTCTTTTTTAAATAAAGGCTTTTTCTTTTTTATTATTCCCATTATCAAGTGTTGAAGATGTCTAACAAACATAGTCTTGCAAGTTTTATTTGAGAATGGAATGAGTTCTATCCTCTAAAATATGAGCAATTCCTTCATTAAATAGTAAAGAAGCAATTTATACTCTACTTTTACAAGGCACAATATAACTAAAAGAGAACAATTAGTTCTAAATGTCTGATTTTTAGGGTATAAAAAAGACCATCTTTAAAAAAGAATTGTTTTAATCACAATGAGATACAGAGTTAAACACATGTTGATGGTTATCAGTCACACAATATTTTTGACATCCGTCCCTTCACCAATGCACATTTCCCACCATGAATTTTACTATTTTTCTCTTCGTCTCAACCCCCATTATTCCCTAAGCTGCCTATAAGATAGACAACTGTGTGTGTCTCTCTGTCTCTGTATCTCTGTCTCTGACTCTCTCTCTCCCCGCTTTCCTCCTTTCCTCTTTACTTTTAGGCCCAGGGTTTGTAATACTATACTAAAACAGTATCATACATATCATTTTACCTCCTTTTCACAACCAATTCTTGTTTGTTGTTGTTGTTTGGTTTGCTTTGGGTTTGGGGGTCACACCTGAGGATGCTCAGGGGTTACTCTAGATATCACTCCTGGCTTGGGGGATCCTATGGGACACCGGGGATCAAATCGAGGTCCACCCTGGGTCAGCCACGTGCAAGGTAAATGCCCTAACACTGCTCTATTAACTCTGGTCCCTCTGTATCTAATTCTTATCCAGAGTGATTATTTCCAGCTTTTATTGTCATAGTGATTCCTTATATATTCTAAATACACTTCCACCACACCTCATTTTTATTGTCTTTGGATATTATTCTCATAGTATGTTTGGACATTTTAAAGACCATCTTTACACTTTCTGATTAGCGAATTCATGAATTTATGATGTACTCAGTTTGCCTAAGCAGGCCTGTTCTACTCACCTTTTCTTTTGTGATTCTAGAATAGAGCTTTCCTCCCCATTCTCCAATTATCTATTTCATATCACGTAGGCATTTAAAATGACTATAAGCTGTTCCTAATGATCATCAAAATATTGTGATGTAAAGATACAAAAGTCACTAGAAGAAAATGTTTGGGGGCCGGGCGGTGGTGCTGGAGGTAAGGTGCCTGCGCTAACCTAGGACGGACCGCGATTCGATCCCCCTGTTCCCCATATGGTCCCCCATGCCTGCCATGAGCAACTTCTGAGCGAATAGCCAGGAGTAACCCTGAGCATCACCGGGTGTGACCCAAACACCAAAAAAAAAAAAAAAAAGAAAATGTTTAATGAGTCTTTATCTAGAAAATATTATTTGTTTTCATGTAAATGTGTTTTTTCTTTTTTAATTTTTAATTTATATTTTATATATTTTTCTTTACCTAAACACAACAGCTACAAGGTTATCAATAATACAGTTGTTTTTGTTTTTGAAAAAAGGGATAGGAAAAGAAGTGGTCCCCTTCCTTAGTAATTCTTTTTTTTTTCATTTTTTACATTTTTTATTATGACTGAAGTTCATTACACAGAATTATTTACAGTACATAGTGACAATGAATGAAGGGCATTCCCACAGCAAATGTTGTCCTCCCTCCACTCCTGTTCCCAGCATGTCTCCCATATCTCCCTCCTTTACTCCCCTTCTCCCCCCCAGAATACTAGTGCAACTGGTCTCCACTTAACAGCTTGTTGTAGGTTGGGTATCTATTCTGTTTGGTGTTCCAGTCTGGTTATTTTTTATTTACACTACATACATATTCATATGACTGGTCCTGGTAACATCTTTTTCTCCCCTCACTTTATGAGGCTGAATGATTCGAGTTGTGCTATTCTGTTTGAGATAAAAAGGTTAAGGAAAGGAGAAGAAAAAATTTGGTATCAACTACTAAAAGAAAATGAAATTAAAAAATCACCGAATAATATCCACAAGAGTGAAAAAAAAGGTGGAAGAAAAAAGACAAGGAAAATAATATCAAAAATGGACAATAAAAAAATAAGAAAATAAAACAAAACAAAAACAGAAAAAGGAATACTGGAGTGGCAGGGTTTGGTGTTACCTCACTTTTTTTTTGTATAGGCACAGTAAGTATTGGGGAGGTAAGGAAATTTCCATGGCCTAACGGATTCAGGGTTTCTCCACTCCTAGAGCATATTGTTGTGGGAACAACCGCTGACTCCATACCTTCTCATTGCCATATCCCAGGGGTTTTGTTTGTTTGTTTATTTTTGTTGTTGTTGTGGAGGTGTCAGGAAACTTTACTCTCGGTTGTCGATGAGAAAATCAGGTCACTGTAGAAAGCAATCTCGGTATTTGTGCATGTCCTAGGACTAGGCCTAGGGTAGAGTCTTTAAGGTTCTAGAGGTTGTTCCAACATTGTTGATGTGTTCAGTTTTCTGTGTCGTGTGCTCCATGTTTTTGCTAGTTACCTAAGCCAAAGTCTAGGAAATCATGTTTCCAAAGGTTCTGCACAGTCTCTGTTGTCAGAATTAGGCCTCTGTGCTAAGAAATCTTGGTTTTTGTAAGAGACCTGCATTATTGCTTAGGGTAGGGTTTTCCTTAATGGTCTCCAGGTCAGTTCTACCAGTCACTGTTACTCTGGAAAAAAAAATAGGGAACTGTGTTTTTAAAAAGGTACAATCACATCAAACTACCTTAACTCTTTCTTGGAATAGCACACAAACATTTTAGGATCTTTCCATTGAAAGCACCCACCTGTCCCTCTCTATCACCTTCAGGTCTGTTCTGATAGCCCCAGGAGTAGCTAGACAAGAGATCCATTAATTCCTTTGATCAAGCATTGAACCTTCTAACTTAGCCTAGCATCCTCAGGAGTGGCCTCCAGGTTCTGGGACCACTGCTTATAAGCCTCACACCAATATTGAACACAAAAGTAAAAAACTTTTTATTTTTAATTTTTGGGTGGGGTTTTGGTACTAAGAGCTTACTCCTAGCTCTGCAGTCACTCAGGGATCAGTGCTGTTGAGCTCAGGAACATATGGAGTACTGGGTAATCAAATGCTGGTTGGCTGTGTGCAAGGCAAATATAATACCTACTGTACAGTTCAGGCCCCAATAAAACTCTTCTAACTAGTTCTCTTCCCTTTCTGGCCACTTTAAAAGCATCTTCTTCGATCCAATTTAGTTTTATTTTACCTTTAAAATGGCTTTCAAATATATTTCCTGTTTTTAACTCTCTAAAATATAAATAGAATGTTGTTTCTGTCTAGTCTCTTGGTCTCTGGAGCTCTGTACTTAATTTATTTAAATGAATCTGATATGCCAAGGCTATAAGGGCTAGATAAAGCAAGAATTATTGAAAACCTTATTTTCTCTTCTATTAGTTATCTGTTTTTGTTTGTTTGTTTGTTTGTTTGTTTGTCTGGAGACCAGGGTTTATTCCTGGCTTTGCACTCAGGAATCACTCCTCGAGGACTCAGGGGACCATATGGGTGCTGGGGATTGAGCTATCAGTTGCAAAAGACAAGGAGTAAGAGAGGAGGAGATTGTCTGCAAGAGGACATAGTAAAAATTTTAGGATAGTGCAAATCTTATTTTGGTGGTAGTTACAGATAGTGTATATTTGTCAAAGTTATTCTATCTGTATCTTTATATGGGTGTTTTATTTTAATTTATTTCATGTAAATTATAGCTTTGTGAAATAGATCAAAACAAGCATAATTCCTTACTGAAGATTCTAAAAAATAATTTGCATCTTATTCCAGAATCACTTACATAAAGAAAATAGAGATTTGAGAAATAAAAGTTAATTAATCTATAGTTTCACAACACATAAAATAATAATACTGATTTTACCTTTAAGATATTAACTCACTCATTAGTTTTCAAAAGAAAAGTAATTAACCTGCTTAATCAGAGTGAAAGATGTTCAGAAAGATATTTTGAAAATGTCAAAACAGAAATTAATTGCTAACAATTTTTCCAAGACTCTCAAGTGTGATAATCATCATCATTCCATTGAAAATGATGCATGCATGTCATCTTTGACACAAATATCCAAGGACTATGAAGCCTTTAGTATCAGTGATCTATACTAAAATAGACATTTACACTAAAGAAAGATATTAACCTCAGATTCACTTTATTTTATTATGTGTTTATAACTCCTGACTCTGCACTCAGATATAACTCCTGACTCTGCACTCAGATATTAATCTTGGCAGTGCTTGGAGGACCATATGGGATGTTGTAGACTGAAACGGAGTTAGCCATTTTCAAACACATCCTTTGAGACTCAGGTTCAATCTCCAGGACCACACAGTCCCATGAACACAATCAGGAGTGCACAGGGCTAATTTATAATACCTATGTAACCCAAGTGTGGCTCCAAAACTCAAGAACAAAAAAAATTTTTGAAAATGACTTCCTTGTCTTCTCTCTCCTGCCTGCATAAACTTTACTAAATACCTTCTCTAACTATAGCTAGATAGTCATTGTTGTTTTTTTTAATTATTGGCCTATTTCACTTAGCATAATGTACTCGGTTTTTCTACATTGTAACAATCAAAATTTCCTTTCTTTTATGACTAATAGCTATTCCATTGTGTTTGGAGATCCCATTTTGTTTGTTCGTTCATCTATCCAGGGACACAAGTTGCTTCCATCATTTACTTACTGTGAGTAATACAACAATGAACAGAAGTACACGACACCTCCTACAGCTAAGAGTCCTAGAGGGAAAAATAACAACAACAAAGGGAATCCAAAGCAAGTAGAAGAAAGGCAATAATAAAACTGAACATCCCACGCACAGTACAGACTGATTTTATTTCTTCACTATAGATAAAATTTTTCTTTTCTTTTTGTTTTATAGTCTCCAACCTATGGACTATGAGATGGCTAGTTTCATCTTTGACAGTATATAGCATCTTAATAACTCTTCTAGAAATAAGAAATTTAAAATCTTTGTTTACTCTGTTATCTGTATAAAATACATTCTTTTACCGTTTTATTAATAGTTTCACTTACCAAACTATAAAGTAGTAAGGATAGGTTATTTAAAATATTTTCCTGAAAATGAGAGTTGGCATAGATGACATATCACAGATAGATGGGATGCAATACAGAAGGGAGGCACTAAAGAGAAGTCAAGTTCTTGAATTTTAAAAAATGACGATATTATTACTATAAAAATCACCTCCAAGTCAAGCCCTGAAATTGAAAGAAAGTAAATATTCATAGAAAATGCTTGTTGTTAACCAGTGGATGAGTTGTTTCTAAGATATAAAATAACCTTTTTTTTTTTTTGCTTTTTGGACCATACCCGGTGACACTCAGGGCGCTCAGGGGTTACTCCTGGCTATGCACTCGGAAATCCCTCCTGGCTTGGAGAACCATATGGGACACCAGGGGATCGAAACACAGTCCATCCTAGATTATCGCATGCAAAGCAAATGCCATACCTCTTGCACCACTGTTCTGGCCCCCAATAAGTAAACTTTTTAACATAAATTGAGTCATAAGTAAATTATTTTTTGAATGTCTCCTATGAGTTTTTTAAATGTATAAGTATCTCAGAACTAGGTGCAAAGGAGATACTTAATGGACATTTCTTGACTGAGTGGAATAAAAATAATAGTACTCTAAAAGTAAAGTACAGAAAGACATTTCTTTGATGTTTCAGTACAGTATATTCAAATTTATTTAACAATCTTAAATTTTATTACAATGCATTTGAGTTGCCTATGTAAACGATCTTCTAAAAGCACTTTCTGAATTTCCCTATATGACCCCCTTAGAACTCAAGAGTAAAAAGAGCCTTTATGTCAAATTGATCTATCTGCTATGGGACACCTTCTTGGCCAGTAAAAGCCACGTATGAGAGAAAGATAAATGGGGGTATTGTTTGTGGAGCTGATAACATATTGTTGGCAAGCCTGTGTGCCCTGAAAGGTAAAAATAAAGAACATATTATACTTGATTTTAGATAAGTAGAATGTGAAAGAATACAACTTTAAAAATATGCCTTAACTGATATATATGAAACCCTAGTAATCCTCAGAAACAGCATTCCGGTGGTATATCAAAACTTTAAATTCATAAAAAGCACTTCTAGCACAGGTATAAAAAGCATGGTAATCTCCCCATGTGTGTGGGAAAGGATAATTGTGCATATGTTGGCATCACCCACATACATTGCCCAAAGTCCAAACTCTTACTTTCCCACATGGAGCATATGACCTGCCTCCAGTCTCGGGAAATGGGTAATATCTGAGAAGAGAGCTGAAGGTTTACAGATGCTGAGCTGGAAACACAGAAATCCAAAATCATTTTTCCTTTATTCAATAAACATTAACTGAGCACTTTATATTCCCAAAACACTGCCATAGAAAGTGGACCAAGTGCAATCAAATGGCTGCTTTGCTGTTTCCTCTGTTTTATAGGAGTGTTCCTTTGCTCTTATACTAGAATTTGAATAATAAAAAGCTTTGCTTGTTGTAACTTCTTTAGATGTCATTTTAAAATAAAAATACCTGAGGTTCTGGAGTGGTAGCATGGTTGTAGGGAGTTTGCCTTGAAAGAGGCTGTCCCAGGAGGGACACAGGTTTGATCTCCTGCATCCCATATGGTCCCCCGAGGCAGGAGCAATTTTTGGGAGCAGAGCCAGGAGCAACCCCTGAGTACCACTGGGTATGGCCCAAAAATAAACAACAATAACAACAAAAAAAAACATGAATTTCCTAAACATTAAAATTAGGTATCACAACTAATTCAGACGTCTGCTAGCTACAATGAAAAAAACAATAACCATGATAGATTCTTCCATGTTTTAAGATAATCTCAGGATCCCTTTTGATCCTTGATGACTATTTTTAGAGTGGATTCTGAGACTTCTTTGTTTTGTCAATGCCCCTTTTCTTTCTTGCTCCCTGTTTGCTAGTGAAATTTTTTTGTTTTAAGTAGCTTAGGCACTGGGAAGATGGGGACACATGTAACTGGCACACCCACCTGGGCTTACTTCTAGCACTAGACTCAGGTCACTCTTTTCAGTGCTTGGGTGTTCTCCGTAGTACTGGATTTCTACAAGATTACCTTTGGAAGGCAGGTACCTTAACCCTATGCCATCTCTCCAGCCAATGGTGCAAGTTTGCCTGGAATAAATACTTAGGGTTTCTTTGCTTTCCTCCCAGCATGCTCTACATATCTAAAAGGATGCTGCCAATCTTGTTCTCATAACACACTGAATGTGCTAGTCCCTATTCACAACCTCTCTGTTCTATATGGTTTCTTTGAAATTGCAAAATCATATATTCCACATTTACTTGCTGAGCATAAGGGGCTGACTCCAGTAGTTTTGCTACACTTTTCCCAGTATACTCCTCTAAGTGGTTTTATTGCTACTCATCTTACACGCCTGTTATGCTTGGTCTCTGCTCCTCTACTTCAGGAAATTCTGTGGTTTGGTCTGGGAAAATACTGAGTTCATGAAAGGGAGGTTGCAGAGAGATATCATGTTCCCTGAACACCCAAAAAGTTGCTCACTCACACTTTTGCTCCTCTTATCTCTGTGTTTGTGTTTGTCTTTGTGTTTGTGTTTATCTGACTCTCTACCTCTGCCCTTATCTCTTTCACTCTCTCTTCTTTCTACTTATCCCCTCACACAAAAATAAAGCCACATTGTGTTTCTTTTCCATCATAATGTTCTCATTATTAGAAAAGGTAGCAATCAAATTTGTAAAACCATCCCTACAGTTTCATAGGCCACCCACATATATTCTTTCCTCTCCAAAGCACACTCTATGAATAATCACTTTTACAGCAATATGTAATTGCAGAGTTTGTCAGAAGTTTGGAGATTTGATGTTTTCTTACTAAATATCCTTATGATGATTCAGATCAAGGTTGATGCCTGAGACTGTCAGACTGCTATCAAGTTGATCCCTGGTGTCCTAGTTCCAGAATGTCATCATCATACTAACCACAGCTTAAATGTCTCTAAAAACAAGAAAACAGGAAAGTAAAGACAAGAGTCGAAGGACTAAACTTCCCAAATTAGTACATATTGCCAATATTTAAGTGTGTAAAGACTGTTGGTTAATTTATAAACATTTAAGCATTTTCTTAAATCTCCAGAAGGGGCAAAAGATAACCATGTTCCATAGATGAGACACTCTGTTCATGGAGCCACTTGCAAGTTGTTTGTCTTTATTCATTATTTGTATTACATCACTATGAGATAGAGTTAATACTTGTGTTTTGGTCATACAATATTCCAGCACACATCCCTTCATCAATGTTTATTTCCTGGCACCAATTTCCCAGTTATCCTTCTACCATCCCCACTCACAATCACCCCTTCTCTCTCATTCTCCCTCTCTATCTCTCACACTCACTCTCTTGTCTGCCCTTTTTCCCTTTTAGTCAAAATTCTTTGCAATACTGTTACTGCAGGGGTATTATGCATGTCACTTTACTTCTTTTCAATTCCTAGTACTTGTCCAAAGTGTTCATTTCCAACTATTATTGCTATAATAGTCTTCTCTCTGTCTTAACTCCCACATATAATTTCTATTCTTTGGGGGTATTATTCTCATACCCAAGGTTTTTCTCATTCAAGGTTTTTATTTTGTATCTTGCAGCTGAGTGAGATCATTCTATGACTTTCCCTGTCATTTCACTCAGCATGATATTCTCCATTTCTATCTATGTAAAGCAAATTTTATGACTTTATTTTTCTAACATTCACTTAATATTCCATTATGTAGATGTACTACAGTGTCTTTATCCACTTATCTTTTCTTTGGTACTTGAGTTGTTTCCAGATTTGTCTGTTGTGAAAAGTGCTCTGATGAACATAAGAGTGCAGATGCCTTTTCTGCACTGTTTTTCAGTCCCTAGGATATATTCCCTGGAGCAGTAATATGGAGTCATTTGAAGTTCAATGTCTGCTTTTTTGAGGAATGTCCATATAGTTTTTCCAAAAGGCTGGATCAGTTGATAGTCCCATCAGCAGTGAATGAGAGTCCCTTTACCCCTGCATCTACTTCAGCACTGGTTGTTCTTTTTTTTCTTGATGTGTGTCATTCTCTGGTGGGAGGTTGTATAACATTGTAGTTTTGATTTACATTTCTCTGATGGATAATGATGTGAAGCATTTTATATGCCTTTTGGCCATTTGTTTTCTGCTTTGAGAAAATTTCTATTCATCTCTTTTCCTCATTTTTGGATGAGGTTAGATTTTTCTTTTTGTTAAGTTCTACTAGAGCCTTATGTATCCTAGATATTAACTTCTTGTCAGATGGATATTTGGTAAATAGTTTTTCCCATTCTATTATCAGTCTTTGTACCCTAGTTCTCATTTTTTTTGAAGTGTAGAAGCTTCTTAGTTTAATGTAATCTCATATGTTTATCTTTGCTTCCACTTGCTTGGTTAGTGGTGTTTCCCTCTTGAAGCTGTCCTTAGCTTTAATGACATAGAGAATTCTGTCGGTTTTCCTGAATATACCATATGCTTTCAGCAAGTTTTTTAATTAATGCACTTTGATTTACCTTTGTATCTGATTTCAGAAAGAGGTTAGAGTTAGATTTTTTGCACATAGTTGACCAGGTTTCCCAAGATCACTTGTTTAAAGGCTGTATTTTCTATATCTCACATTTCTGCTCCTTTATGAAAAAAAAAAAGCTTATCATATACCTAAGGATTTGTCTCAATATACTAAAGTCTTTTCCATTGATCATAAAGTCTGTCTTTATTTCATTACCACGCTGTTTTTGTTACTACTGCTTTATAGTACAATTTAAAAATGCCTCTCATCAATGACATTTTTCTCCCAATGACATTTTGTGGAGATTTGTTCTTCCATATGAATTTCAGGGTTATTTGATTTTTTTGAAAAAAGTCATGTGTATTCTTATAGGGATTGCATTAAATATGTACAATGTTTTGGGAAGTATTGCCATTTAATGATGTTAACCCTCCCAGTTCACAAATAGGGCTAAATTTCTATTTCCTCTTCTATCTTTTTGTGTCCTTTTTTATTTTTGAAGTAGTGCTTTATAGTATTCTTTGTATAGGGCTTTCACTAATTGTATTTTGGAATGCCAGAGAAATTTTCATATGAATATTATAGCCATTTTTTGGGGGGTCACACCCGGCAGTGCTCAGGGGATACTCCTGGCTCCATGCTCAGAAATTGCTCCTGGCAGGCATGGGGGACCACATGGGGCACCGGGATTTGAACCAATGACCTTTTGCATGAAAGGCAAACGCCTTTCCTCCATGCTATCTCCCATATTATAGCCATTTTAATAATCCACTTTAATAATCTGTTTAAAGATTTTTTGTAGAATATTTAGGATTTTCTTAATATAGTATCATATCCTCAAATACTAAAAGCTTGACTTCTTCCATTTTGATCTGGATGTTCTCAATATATTTTTCTTGCCTAACTATTAAGTAAAATATGTCCAGTATTTTATTGAATAGAAGCGAGAATGGGCAAAGTAGTCTTGTTCTGACATTAGAGGGAAGGCTTTTAGTTTTTTCTCCATTGTGTTTAAAGTTTGTCATAGACTTGTGTTAAATGGCTTTAAATATACTGAGGAAAGATCCTTTGATTTTCTTTGATTTTGATTCTTGAGATCTTTTATCAAAAATGGTTTCTAGATATCATCAAATGCTTTCTCTACATATATTGATATGATCATATAATTCTTTTTTCTTTTGTTGACATGTTGTATTTTTCCTTGCATGTTATAGGAATCTAAAATTTTATCCATTTCTTCTAGGTTTTCTCATTTCCATGACAGGTATTCTCAAAATAATCCCTAATAAGCATTTTAATTTCTATGTTGTAATTTACCCTTTTTCATTTTGTCTTCACTTTCTTTGTGAGTCTTGCTACTAGCTTATCTATCTTGTTTATTTTTTCAAAGAATCAAGTATTAAATAAAAAGAAAGAATCAACTATTGGTCTCTTTGATTCCTTAGATTGTTTGGGGGTCCAGTTCATTAACTTTGCTCTAAAATTTATTATTTCCCTCCTCCTGCCTGCTTTCTGGTAATTTCTTGGCTATTTTTCAGTTTCATAAGTTGTGTAGTCAAGTTTTCTTATGTTGGCCCTTTATGCCTTCATACAAATGCTTTTAACGCTATGAACTCTCCTCTCAACACTGCTTTTGCTCTGTCCCACAAGTTGTGGTATCTCTATCCTTACTCTCATTCACTTCCAGGAATGTTTTAACTTCTGCTTTTATTTTCTCTCTGACCCATTTGCTGCTCAATAATGAGATATTTAGTTTCCATTTGTTTGCATTGTTCCTTCTTTTCTGTTTATGAGTAATGTCTATTTTCATAGTCTGAGAAGAAAGTCTGTATGCTTTTTATCTTCCTGAATTTATGTTCTGTGACCCAAAAAAGCTACTATTTTCTGGTCTACTTCAAAGAGAGCCCCATGTATACTATGAAAAAAAAGATAAGTGTTTGGCTTTAGGAGAATAAAAAGCCATATAAATGTGTACATATACATGTGTATATGTATATATATACATATATACTCTAAGCCCCTCTGTTATATTTCTTCCTTCAAGGCAAGTTACTTCCTTACTGAGCTTTAGTCTAGCTGTTACAAGAGTTGACAATGGTACTAACATCTTTTGTTATTGTATTTGTTATTGTATCACTATCAATGTCTTCCTTGAAATCTATTAACAGTTTTCTTAAGTATTTTTCTGGTCACTCATTGGGTACATATATGTTTAAATGTATGAGTTCCTAGTGGTTTTAATGATCTATTGATAATTTAAAAAATTATCTTTGCTGTCTCTTGTAACTTTTTAGACTGAAGTCTATGCCTTCTGATAATAGTAAGATCATCCTGGCTTTTTTGAGGTGGCTGATTGCTTGAAGAATTATCTTCCAACCTCTGAGTTTTAGTCTCTGTTTACTCTGATTTTTCAAATATGTTTCTTATAGCAGCAGATTATTGGGTCCAATTTTCTAACCCATCCTGCCACTATGTGCCTTTTAATTAGTGCATTTTGTCCAGAAACTTTGATAGAAATTATTTCCATGGAGTTTTGTGCTATCTTTAAAAATAGTTTAGAGTTTGTGTGGTTAGACTTGTCAAAAAGTACCATTTTAGTTCTTCTCTTAAAGGTGGTTTTGAGTCTATAACGTTTCTTAGTTGTTGTTCATCTGCGAAGTTGTGTGCCATTCCTTCAAATCTGAATGAGTCTGGCTGGTATTCTTGATAGGGCATTCATTTTATTGTTTTTTATTATAGTCCACCAATGTCATTGGTCTCAGATGGTGACCTTTGGCAAATTTGCAGTAATTTTTATTTACTTTAAATATATTTATTTAAGCAATATGGTTACAAACATGTTTATAGTTTCAGTCATAAAAAGTACACCTCCCTTCACCAGTGCAACCTTTCCACCACCAATACCCCCATCTCCCTCCTCCCCCATTCCCTTCAAGACAGGCATGTAGTAAATCTGAGGGATGCTCTTTTACATGTAATTTCCTTTTTTATCTTTCTACTTTCAGTATTATCTCTATGATTCTCATCATTCTGATTAGAATGTCCTAGGAGGAGGTTATTTGGTTATTTAGCTGGTTCTCTTCAGGCATACAGAATATGAATGTATGCATTCTTCAGCTCTGGGAACTTCTAAGCAATGATGTCTTCGACTGTTGCTTCTACATAGGTTTTTAGTCCTGTCTCTCTGGGACCACAAGGACTCTCTGTTGTTTCTAGTGAATTTATGCCAAGTTCTGTTATCATCAATTCATTGATTTTGAGGCTTTTG